>UELX01001756.1:0-39135 GCA_900480035.1 Eupelmus urozonus
TTATTATTATTATTATTATTATTATTATTATTATTATTATTATCACATCATCCTCATCGTCACCTTCATCATTATTATCATCATCGTCATCATGATTATTGAGAAGAAACAGACACCTGTACTCTTGTTTCCCCCAAAATGTTTAATAGCATAAATATTGAAATATCAAAAAACGTTTATTTATTTTAATTCACCTTTTTATTTACAAAACGTTTTCATCGTATAAAAAAAAAACAACAAAAAAAAATATATTGTATCTCATAAACGTTTGCATAAATCATAATTAGTCTTTTTTGGGTAGTGGAAAGTTAGTTTTTATAAATTTCCACCACCATTTGGCATCATGTTGAGCAAAGAAAGAATCTAGTTTGTCTTTCGTAGCAGGGCGAAGATCCTTCTTAGACTGCCACATTATCACAGATCGAGCTATTTGCTGATACTTGATCTTATTAATACTTAATAGGCACGATACAACGCCTTCTTGTAAATCGTCTGATTCTACAAATCGTGAGCATAAGAAATTTCAACATTATACAGTGATTATATAAAAGGTTAGATTTTATAAAGTAAAGATAAATGAAATATACCTGGATTACCAGCAAGGACATCACAAAGTTGATCAATAATCTCACCAACTTTATTATTTGGGTCAGTTGTTGGAAATGACCGTAATATATTACCTAAAAAATGAAAAGAGCTTATAGTAAACTATAAATAAATTTAAATATAAATAAGTTGATATTTTTGAAAACCTACCGAGTAACGTTAAGGCGTCATATAAAGAAGGATGAGTTTGAGTTACTATCATTTGCTTTAATCCTTTAACGATATTTTCCATGGTCCACGCTGGACCCATCTTTTTGCACAGTAAAAGTACTGCGGTATTTATACCAGGTACATTTTCTATTTAAAAAGAAAACAGTAAAAATAACATTTAAATAAAATAATTATTAGTATTCGGTTGAAAAATATCTATTCTTTACCTTCTAAATTTTTCAAAAGTTCTACTTTGAAATTATTAATCATATATCCACTATCTGGATACCCATAGTAACTAGAGAGATTCTTCCTCAAACTACAAAGTTTATTGTAAGGTTTATTAACTGGTAGAGTCATAATTATATGCACTATAGTTTTTACTATAATATCTGAAAAAAATAATAGTAATCCTTGTTACGAACTGCGAACTTACATACTACACAATAAAGTTTTTATAGAAGTTTACCATTGTTAGAATCGTGTTTCGGAAGCAATTCAGGCCAGCACGTTAATGCAACATGAATAATGTCTATGGCTCGTAAGTTTAAGCAGTAAAGAGCGTCGCAAAGAAAAATCCGTGCTTTTTCTCTGTCTTTCTTGGTTTTACTTAAAACAACCAGTATCCGAAAGAGCCTCTCCACGATGTGTACCTGGAATGATAAATAAAATTTATTTGTTATGAATTTAAGTGTTTAATTTATTTGAATGTATGTATCATTAAGCTATAAACCTGCTGTGGCAAGCCAAGTCGAAAGAGTTTATAATGAATTCCGTTTGTGATAATATTCCTGAACTCTGGAAATTTTTTATCTATACTCAAAATAAGCGTTACGATTTTTTGTTCAGTTCTGGTCATCATTGGAGCAGGCGGTGTATGTAATTTATCAAATTCTTCACCTTCTAGTACTCTATTCGCTGTATAATCAATAATGAAACTAAAAAGGTAAAAAATTTAAATTATTTAATAAAATTAAAAAGTGACAGCTTACAACAATTAAATATATAGAATTTTAAAAATTTAACATAATTACAGCGCAATAGTTCTTAAATCTAGAGAATACACTAGACTTTCTAAAATTTGATTATTAATTTCAGCAGTCCATTCTTCTACTTTCGTTAGTGAAATGAATTTTTCTTCAAAAAATTTCTCTGTAAATAATATTATAAGTAAATATTCAATATTATTTTAATATTATAAAAAAATAATAATAAATGAATACCATTTTTTTTGTAATTTCCTGCATGGATGAAACCTTTTCTAATTTTATTTGACATTTTTGGTGAAGACAAATGTTTATTTAGATTTGAAACTACGGTTGTATTCCCTAAACATGAATTTGTTTCATCAATAAATTGATTTATAACAACTTGACGAGAACGCAGTTCTTTTATTGGACTTTCATTTGAGGTATCGGCTATATTTTTTCTTTTATTTTTTAATCTGGGTACTTGTGTTGCTTGATCTAAATAATAAGTAATAAATTAATAAATTATTTTTTATTGCACCGTTAATTTTTTTTTTTTTTTTTAAATAAATTTGATAATATAAAATTCTTACCTTCTAGAGAACTTAAATTATTAATATTAAAAGATTCACATTTTAAAGGGAGAGTTTCACTTTCTTCTTTCATATTCTCTTCTATTCGCAAGTCATTTGTTGGTTTGCTACTTATATCTGATAACAAGAAATTATTTAAAATCATACGGTGAATTTTTCAAAAACAAAATTTAATAATAATCAATTCTTACCTTTTAGAGAGCATAAACTGTCTACATTAATAGAATCACATTCTGAACTAAGAGTCTCATTTCCTGCTTTTACATCCTGTTCTATAATTAAATTATTTGATGCTAAATTTTCTTGATATGGTTTATTTGTATTATTAAAACTTGCAAATGATTTTGGTTCAAAATGAGCAGGCTCAAGTGCTTTTAAATTGCGTGTAATTTCTACTCTTTCTTTACAGGTTTTATCATATTCTTTCAAAATAGAAGAAAATTTATCGTCAGATTCTTCCACTTTTTTCTTAGGCGTCAAATTAATATTTCTAATATTTCTTTTGACTGAATAAACAGTTTCAGTGTCTTTATTGCTATCGATACTCTTTGGCGTATGAGCTATTCTTTGTTTCTTTGTAGGTATACTAGTAGGTGAAGTATCAATTGAAATATTCGAGTTATTTGGCAATTTTATTGATGTATTTAAATGACTTGATGATTCTATTGGAGTATTCAAATGACTTGATGATTTCTCTCTAACTTGTGAACAGCTAGGTTCTGATTTATTAATAATTATGGGATTTTTACTGATTTTCTTTATATTTCTTATCTTTGATAATAATTTTTTTCCTTTTATCAAAGCTGGATTTGGATTTACGTTTACCCTCTTTCTTTTTTTAGTATTTAATTCTTCAACACTCTTCTCTTCAGAAGATTCATCTGATAAAATAATATTAGCGTTATTAGGTTTGGTGCGTTTGAGACCGGATGCCGAGAAAAATCTAGATTCGGATGATTCATCTGATGAAAAATTATTATTCTCTTTTGTAATTTCAATTTGTTTATGTAATATATTATTTTGCTCTATCATCATATTTTCGCCGTTATCGAGTTTATCATCAAACTCTCCCATAGATAAATTTTTTTCTTTAATTTTGTTGATATTAAAACTACTAATACTTGGAACCACTATAGATTTATTTTGATTATTATTTGTAACCATTATCGGTAACTTATGCAAATGTTTCAGTTGTATTTCTTCAGCAGTCAAATTGGATTGTTCTCCATCTGGTTCTGTACATTCATTTATATTTTCAATAGATGAATGTGTAATCTCTGATCCTGAAAAAATTCTAGAATCAATTGATTCATCAGACGATAGACTATCTGAATTCAAATCTTCCAATTGTTTATCTACTTTATTTTCTTCCAAAAACTCATTTAAATTATTTTTGCTATTGTTTTCAAATTGTTTATTTTCATTATAATTATTTTTTTCTAATAAACTATTATCGGTATCAAGCATATCATTTGTTTCTTGAAGAGTTGAAATATTTTTTATAATATTATCATTATTTGAAGAGAGTTCTTCTAAATATTTTTCTGTATTATCCAAGTTTGCAGTGGTTATTAACTTAGTTTCAATATTTATTTCGCATTGCTTATTAAATTCATTTTGTTCCTCTACTAACGGATAACAATTTTCGTGTTCTACTAAATTTTGTAGAGGTTCTTCATTCATTTCTACTATCTGATTGCTTATTAAAGTATTCTGTTGAATAGCAATATCTTTATTAACTTCATCATGTAACATTAGGATAGTTGGTATGTTTTCTTTATCGGTTTTATTATTGTCTGAGATTTCAATATTTATTTTTTTTCTTTTCTCATTATTTTTTGTATTTGTAGGTGATTCACATTCATCAATAAAATTATTTTCTTTACATTTTTTAGGTAAAGAAATTTTTGCCTCTTCCATTTTTTCTTCATTACTTACAGTAGTTATGCCATTATTTTCAATCTTTTCATTACTTTCAGTAGTTACATTATTTTCAATTTTTTCATTACTTACAGTAGTTACATTATTTTCAATTTTTTCATTACTTACAGTAGTTACTAGTTTATCTTTTTTATTACTTTTTATATTCAATAATAAACCACCGTCATCAAAGGTACTTTTTATTTCAATTTCATTGCTTGAAATATCTACTTTTTGTACATTTTCTTCTTTATCCTGAATAATTAAACTATTTACTGCAATTTGCTTATCATTTGCAGAAACTTCTTCTTTAAAGTTTTCAGTATCTTTTATTCTTAAGGGTAATGTTTTCTGTACATTATTTTCTTTTTCTTGAATATTAAAATTATTTTCTGGAATTTGATTTTTACTTATAGAAACTACTCCTTTACCATCTTCAGTATTTTTTATCCTTAAAGATAGTGCATTTTCTTCACTAATCGTACTGAGTGCAAATTCTTCTTTCTGTACATTCGTACTTTTTACAACATTCTGATTAGTATTATTAGATACTGTTATTTGACTAGTTTCAGAACTGCTAGAAGCACTTGATTGTGTTACAATTTTTTCAGCGCTTGGATTCTGGATGCATGTTTCTTTATTTATATCTACATCCATTTCTACTAACTTACTAGGATACGTACTAGGAGATTCCTGGAAAAATGATTTAAAATAATGAATATAATTAAAATTGTACAAGAATATTATCAAATTCATCTTACCAATTCTAGTAATTCCTTAGATTGAGTTAAATCATTTTCGGGTCCAAACAAATCTATTATTTTTTCCTGACTAGTAAATTTTTTCTTATTTTTTAATTTTTTCTTCTCTTTATTCAAAATAACTTTCCTTCTTTTAGGCGCTAGACAGTCTTCAATTTGCCATTCATTATTTGTACTATTTAATATACTCCTAGTTGTGAGAAGCTTTCTGTTTGGGCATTTGAGCCGTTTTAATTTACGCTTTTCACGTTTTCGATAATCAAAATATTGTTCTTCAGATGGAAGTTTTACTATAACTTGAACATTTTTTGAAGAACAACAATTTTTGTGGCAACAATTATTTTGGCTTTTCTTCTGTTTCATTTTCTTTAATGAACTCGTTAATTTATTAATTTGTTGGGTTAATTCATCTATTTTTGTGGAAGAATATTGTGAAGAAATGTGGGAATTACTAGCAATTTTCAATGGATTTTTTAATAATTTCTTTTTGCATGATGACGATTCAAAATTTTCATTTTCTATAGTAAGATCATTAGTAGTTTCAATTGGTTCATACATTTCAACATCGATTGGCATCGTTGGGTCTGCAGCATTTGATTTAAGTTTTCCTGCATAGAATACAAATTTATTTACATCAGTGGAAGATAAATGGTTAAATAAGATATATTTAATTTTTTTACTTGGTGAATTTGGAGGTGATAATTGTTCAGATAAAAGTGTCGGTTTGCAAGTCATAATCTTAAGAATTTGTTTTACTGGGGCAGGATTAATTTCTGCTTCACATTTTGTGCAATAAAATGAAAAGGGTTCTTTTTTACTCTCTATACATTTGTCAGTTGAAGTAAATTGATCTTTCATTTTTGGTTTTTTAGGTGTATCTTTTACTGGATCAGTATTCATTGCGATATGATTTGTTTCAATATCTAAACAAACATAGTTTTTTGTAAATAAATAAGTTTTATGAAATATTTTTAATATTATTCGAAACTACTTACTAATTGTTTGACATGCTTGTTGTTTCAACTGAACATTAGATTTCTTTTCAGTAGATTTTATATTTGCTTTAGAAGCTTTTATCACATCTTGCTGTAAAATTTTAGTTTCATCTGTTGAAAAAATATTTTTTTTATAAAATAAGACAAAATGGGTTTTAAAATCAAATGTAATTCATATAAATTTACAATGTACATACCTTCTAATGCTGAATTTTTTGCTTCGATATCCTTAATTTTAAAAAGTAGTTGATTTATATGCTGTTGGTTTTCATCTAATTTAAGCTTTTGTTTGTCAGTTAATACTTTATATTTTTCAGCATTTTGTTGATAATCTGCAGTAGCCTATTGTAACAAAATATTAATAATTATTTAAAATAAAAGCATACTTTTAATTTAGAAGATATATGAACATTGAATCGAATACTGACCAGTTCTAATCTAGTATTTTTTTCCATTGTAAGATTATACTTATTCAAAATATCTTGTTTTTCACCTCTTACAGTAGTAAGCTCCTCGTTTAATAAGTCACATTCTTTCATCTTGTCATTATACTGTCTTATCAAAGTACTAAAAATACAAATAATACTGTTTAAAACTGATTGATTTTTGTTTAATTCAAATAAAAAGTCTTACAAGCAACTATTATTTGACATTGTAATGATAAACTTACTCGGTTTTGCTCATCTTCAACTTGATCAATGTCATGTGTTCCTTAAAGTTAAAAGATTTATTTTTGTTGATTGCATGCTCATCTTCCTGCAAACGTATAAATAATATTACAGAATTAAATGAAATGTTTTGCTGCCAATCTTTAATCATAACCTTATTACCGGCGTTCTCAAACAAAGTGAGCTACTCACACGTGTCTGGGAGTCATCATCCTCCTTGATGACTTTTACGCTGGTGAACTCCATTTTGATTAAAACGTAACTGTTAAAATAACGCTGCTTTTATTAAAAACTCAATATTATTAAAAAATTCATCCTTTATTGGTAAACTGTGAAAGGCGATAAGGCTAACTCTCGTTCGGCTTCAGTCCAGCGCCTCGTGCTGCGCGTTGTCCCCCTACCAACTCTTTTTTTTTTCTTCTTTAAGGCCGCGCAAATTGTATACACTTGCGGTGCATTTACACATTCGTCCTCTAAGTCCTTCTAAAATCTTGGAATTATATGTAAATATAAATATAACGAATATAATATAATATGTAGGAAATACATAAAGTTTTGCTATTTTTACATACAAAATATGAATTTTATTAAATTTTATTTAAAAATAAACAGTATTCATTTGCAATACGCTTAAATCTGTGTTTAGAATTTATTTTGATTTATTTAACTAATAATAAATTTTCCAATAACTAAATAATGGTGTTAGATATCATATATAGAAATCTTGAAAAAACAATGTTGTTGGCAATAATGCATTATTGTTAGATATCGTTATTCGATTATTTTTATTACCCTTAGCGCCTTATAGCGTCTTACGTATTTATTATTGTTCCAAAGTTTCTGGAGTTGGTGGCGCTCCGATACTAATTCGTCTGCAGGCTTCGCAGAAGCTATATAGCGCGGTTGAACAAGCACCTTGCTTTTCTAATTTTCTAATAAATTTTATAAAAAAAGTATGGTTTAAAGTTATTTTTATTTGTTAATAGAGTATTTAAAAGATGGCAGCAAACGCTGCTAAGGTGAGCTATATGTAAACTCATATCTAACACACATATTTATTTTAAAAAAATATACCAATTTCAAGTTTTACTTGCCCAAATATAACCTTAAAATATATTTATAAATTGAACTAAGATGTAATATAAATTTTTGATTCAGCCCCAAAGATTATATTACTTTGCAAAACCATCACGGTGGTCAACGGGCATAGGAGCTGCCTTGCCAGAAGAATATAAGAAATTCTGGAAAGAATGGAAACTAACAGCACCTTCGCCAGTTCATTATACTCCAAAAGAAGGAAAATATGAACTAAATGAATATGGCGAAGTGTATGTAATAATTTACTTCTATTATAATATTAATATAAGTACAAGGAATATTCAATTAAATACATGTTTTCTAATACCATTTTTGTAGAAAACCAGTACAAAATATTCCACTCCCACTCCTATATCCGAAAGAATCAGATCAAGGCATTTGGGGTGGAGAAGCTGTTGTCAGAGGTTTTCTAAAAAACAAACCGAAAAAGCGCAGATTTGTACGCTACTGGGTTCCAATACTCATCAAGTCTGTAGTATACAGCGAAGTACTTGATAAGTACATGCGGATGACTGTCACTGAACGAACTTTGGACCAGATACATGAAAATTATGGATTTGATCACTATTTATTAAAGGTAATATTTTATTATTTCTTTAAATTCAATGAACAAACTAACAAAGACAATATTTGGAATTTTCCAGACACCAGCAAATGATCTGCGGTCATTACTTGCTCTTGAGCTGAAAAGAGAAATACTGATAAGTCTTGCTGATAAAACTTTATACCCTGATGATCCAGCTAAGAGAGATGAAGTTTATGCTAAATATGAACATTATTTGAAAGATGTAAGTTCAAGATATATTATTTAAATTTACTTTATCAATTTTAAAGATTGTAATTACTCATTGGTATTGTGTACAGTATACAAGAAAAGAAATTGAATGGTATGGATTAACTTATGCTAAAGCATGTAAAAAGTATATTGATCAGTCATTGGCTGATTATAAACCAGTACCCCTCAAAGTTAAATACAGACAAGATTTGATTAAAATTCTTGAAGCTGAAAGAGAAGGAACACAAATTGAGAAACCAGAAAGGTATGTGTAAATATTTTTTAATATATTGCAACATTTCATAAAAAACTAATATATTTTTTTTTTGATAGTAAATCATGGTTATCCAAAATAAATCCATTTTCTGGCGGTAGTGCTGCAGCATCTTCATAGGAATTAAAATTTTGTTATATTTGTAAATAAAAACAATATAGAGTAAATAAAAATTATACATAAATACACTGGTGAGTGTATATTTTTCAAAATATTTGTATCAACAATGAAAATGTGTAAATGTTTTTTACAAGATTATATATAAATATATAAATTTTGTTTGAAAATTTTAAATTTAACTGTAAAAGCACAATATTTTTTTGATTTTTAGCTTATAACAAAACTATTACATTTAAACGTCAATAAAACAATGAAAAAAGAAACAGTATTCAAACTATATTACTACTTGAGCATTTCACGTCATTAAGATATCGAACATTCTAACTCTCCATCTTTTGGCAAACAATTCAGTAGACTAGCAACGGCTCTCGTTATGTATGTCATAGTTCCAAAGCTTCCACTTGGCGCGGAGTCGTAAAAGTGCTGACAGACATAAGCAGCCCCACCGCATAACAATGTACCCATGGCCGTAGTTTCCCTTTGTTCCTTTGGTTTCGCACAACAAAGTGTAGCATCTCCATCGATTTTCATCTGCATAAAAAGTACTGACATTACTAAAAAAATAAAAAATATAGGGAAGTTAAAAGCTGGTATTATACAAACCTGATCCTCTAAAAATATAGCGTTTGCTTTGTGTACCAAATGTTCAACAGCTATGAGACCACCTAGAGATGAGGCAACATTGTACTCAGTAACTAATGTTAGTACCATCAATGCTTCTACAACGAGCTGACGGTATTCTGGTTGAGGTATGCTATTTAAAACAGTTTCTACGGCTAGTGCGAATTTCAGTTCTCCTGGAGTCATTTCCTGGGTGAGATTTTGTGCGAGTATTCTACCCTCAATCGCTAATCCTTGGCACTAAAATAAAAAGGATGCAAATCATAAGATTTTGTATTTTCCTTTAGAAAGATTAATAATTTTCATAAAGATAAATCTCATCATACTCTTTCAAGTACGTGCCAGACTCGAGGGTAAAAATCTCGAGGAACACGATTCAAAGCTCCATCAAGTCGTCTCCTTCTAAGCCATTGACCTTGTCTATCAGGCTCCATTTCAACGTTATCTTGATCCGCGCTCAGGAACCCGCCAATTTGTGATTTCTATAATGTCAAAAAAAAATTTATTAAAATTATTGAACTACATTATAATATTATTATAAAGAACTAAATTACAAAAAATACAGTGAAATTTACCTTGCTAACCCGACTAGATTTACAGCTGATTACTGAAAAGTTACCGCGTCCAACTGAAATAAACAATTATTTTAACATTTCTTAGTTTTACTACAGAATCAAGATAATTTTACCACACTGCACATTAAAACGTAGTAAAAAGTTAGATTATTTTACCGCTGCTTATGGCGAACTCCTTGCCGCTCATAATGTGATGCAGTAGATTCTTCATTTCGAAAGGCGAGAGGTTCAGTAGATGTTCTGAGGCCTCCTCCCCGCTGCAAATGAGTGTCCTCGATAGCTCGGTGGCCATGACTTGAATAATCAGACCAACCCTCAATCTGAGCATCTCGTGGAACAACTGTGGCTCGGTCCTTATAAACATTGCTAAATAGACAAGCAACTCCTGTGTTAGCATAGCCGTTGACTCGTCGTCGCCGTACGCCTGGTGGATGAGCGAGCGCAGCTCGTTCTCGGGCAACGGAGCGACTATCGTGTGTTCATTAGTCGGCGGCATGCCTACCGTCACCTGCTTCTGACGCACGAGCAAATCGGTAACGGCTTTCGCTAGGTCTTCAACGCGCTTGCCCAGCATACCCGCTGTGTGGCGAACGATGCCCCACATCTTCTGCTGACAAGCCTTCTCGTACAGGCCCTTGAGCAGGTCTTTCACCAGGACTGGATGGTTATTTTCTACCATGCCAGTATTGAAATGAAGACCTTGAGAATCGACCTGAAATAAGATGAAAACTTCATTGCTTTAAATAAATACTTTAACTAAAATTAAAAGGCAGCCGATCTTACTGAAGCTAAAATTTTCATCATCTTGCCATGAATCTTCATCCTTTCTATTATGTTCGAATAATTAATAATTGCTTTTAAAATTCAATGCTTTAGAAGAGTAACTGCCGTTTGAAGTTAGATAAAATGGAAGATAAATAAAATGATCCCTACCAAATACTGCAAAATATCACCCTGCTCTTCTAAACTTTCGGTCTCTCTAAGCATGGCCATCAACTCCTCCACTTCCGTATCGGCGTACTGCGTCTCCGAATTCATTCTGTGTCTGCTCGGCTTCGGCGAGTGCTTCCAGGGTAACATATCTTCAGTCGGCGATGGTGTGCGATCGATAGACGAACCGACCGTCGAGGTCGGCGTCAAAGTGGTGTCAGTGACCTTGATGAACGGATTGACCGAGAGCACCGCCGACGGTCTTCTGTCTTCCCCTGCCATGCCCAGGATCTCGGCTACTCAAATATTTACAATTAGTTACGCGATATGAACAGAAAGGAAGAAATATTTGTACTAACGATTTAATAACACATTGCGTTACACCATATTATTTATTTAAATAATCATGCTGTTAGACGTGAGTACTTACGTTCCTGGAGTACAATGGGTATTTCCGCCGCTGTATGATGGGGATTAGTTATGAAACTTATTTCATCCGCTCGCAGTTAAAACATCATGCAAACAAATACACAATGACTGAAATAAACTAAAAAGCCTCTGAGCTTGCTTTTTCTCTTTTACTTAGGCATATACGTACGTTCGACGGCTATGGATCTGGTCTTCTTGATTGCACCTTTCACCGACATGCGCCGTCTGATGTTCCTACCACTGTGGGTCGCCGGCCGATTCAGTAAACTCGTACGCAACGGAAAGGCTTTCATCAGGTGCTCGTCCAGGTATTGTTGAACCTGAAAACAAGGGTTTTACAATTTTTAAGTGAATATGCTGTGAAATTTTAATAAGTCAGGTAATAAGCGATTGCCAACCTGAGGGTTCAATCTGTCTGGACGTCCATCCTCGGAGCTTCCCAGGAAGCTTAGATTGGTTATGCAGGAAGTACTTAAGAAGTCCTGTAAGTTTCCTAGAGATACGCGAGTTCCGTTGATGTAACCGCTCTTTAGCTTTTTCATCGTCGTGATCATTGCTAATGGAATTTTTCCTTGATCTAAAAGAAGTAGAAGTTTCTTTATCAGACAACATTATTTTTTAACTGAAATATATTTGCAAGGATGAGCGAATGTTTTTGATGAAATTAGTGATAATTGTGCTTAAATGCAAAATTCTTTAAAAAGCAATATTAAAAAAGACTTGACCGAACTGATTTAACAATGTAAGCGTAATATTAAACAATTGCTTTAAATTTCTACAATAGTTATGATTTTAATTTGTAAATTCCTTAACTTTTTTTTATTCACCATTTTTCTAAATAATATGTAATTAATAAAAATTTGTAATTAATAAAAAAAACTTTAGTTTTAATAAATTTCAAAAATTACGAAGCTTAAAAGCGTTTTTAAAGCAAGTACAACTAATAAAGTCACAAAACTTGGGAAGCCATCAACAATGTAGTTTGAGAAATAGAAATTGTCGAAAAGACTGCACATTTGTATCTTCAATATCATCAAATTATGATGACAAATTCATCCTTTAGATTAAAAAAAGGAATATTAAAAAAGTCAGCGACCAACTTTCGGTTAATATTACGCATGGAAAACAAAAATAATGATTAGTTTAGAAAATAAAAATCAAGCTTCATATAATTAAAACAAAAAGGTAATTAGTTTAAAACGGTTTTATAGATAAATTCAAAAAAGCTCCTAATAGCAAGGCAGCATACCTAAGTAGCTATTAGTGGCAACGAGTGTTACAGTCGGCCTGCCGAGCATATGCTTCCAGTTGATGGTGAGGAAAGCCAAGTTGGTTGTGAATGTGTCGGCGAGGAAGGCCGCATCATTTGACGTATAGTAGTCCTCGACATCAAGGTTCTAACACATGCAACATACACACACACCAAACGGAACATGGTTAAAGCCAAATGGATTTACCCCACAAGAGGACTATAGTCAAATTGCACGTATTTTTATTAATAAATATTTGCAACGTCAATATTGCTGTTATGAAATCTATAAATATATATATATATTTTTTTTCGTAATGTTGTTTCTATTTTTCACCGCTGTACTGCTTTTAGAGAATTTTCGACTTAGCACAAAGTAAAACAAGGACAAAACGCACACATGCTGGTTAATGAAAAAATGTGTAAATCGTATATCGGCTGTCAAGTTGATGAAGTAAATTGAATTGACACATAAAAAAACTCGCTATTTCTAAAAGCCACACAACTCAGTTTTTTACTTTGAATTCATTCTTATATCAATACATAAAAATCAAACTGTTTTTTGGAAAAAATAACAAGTAACTCAAGAACAAACAAAAATAAGAATGAGCTGGTTAATGAAAAATCAAAAGAGAAGTCTCTATACTATGGCTTTTAGATATTGCTATTACTGTACCTAGGTGGACATTCTTGAGGGGCATGACGACAAGCGGTCGGCCTAACATATTCTGCCAGCTAGATTTTAAGAAATTAATTTCCCCTTTGAATATGTCAATCATGAGTTCATAGTCCGAAGCGATGTAGAAGCGGGTCATGTCCGTCAACTGAATTTCACGCAAGAACAAGAATTACAATAGTATATTGTACATAATAACTTGAGCGGGCATTAAAAGGATCGAGCTATATAATAACAAGTTAAGACGTTTATTGAATATAGTAATGTAAAACATACCTGAGGGGTGAAAGCAAAGATCTTGTCGTGCAGCGAGTAGAGTTTACTTGTACTGAGTATACCGACGTCTCTTGATTTTCGACCAGACAGTCCCAATTTTTTGTTTCGACCTGAAAAATTAATTGTTTTATAATTGTTTTTTAATGTTTTACTTCAAATTTCATATTATTTGCTAATGTATTTACGTACCTAAATTTGTATATAAATGACTAAGAACTTTAGCAGGTTGTACTTCAATTGGTGCAACTTCTGCAATCGTTTGAACGTGAATATCATGCTGTGCAATTTTTTCTCTAATTTCGGCGTCTTCAGCTAAAATAACAACTTGTACAACAACATCTGGTTTTTTCTCGCTGCACAATCGCCGATTTAAGGGATCTAATTCGCCGACAGCCAAGAATCCCTTAATATAAAATATGTTTCTGATTTAATACTATATATTGTGGTATAAATTTCTAATAGTAACTAAATATACCTCTTGAAGTAATTTTCCTAAAATATATAAAGATTGAGCCCACATGAATGGACTTCTACCTAAGGCTTCCCTTTCTTGACTTCCAGGCTCAGCATATTCAGCAGCAACATTTGATGGTGAGACAGCATAAAGTTCTGGTACTAATCTTATGCCATCTTCAGTTTTAATTGTAATATTTTCAAGTAGTTTGGCATAATGAATTACCTGTTCCTTATTACCTTGGAAACAATAATCTAAAATTAAATAACAAAAGAACAATGGCCATTCACATTCAATATTTTCAAACATTCTCAATTCCCAGGGTTCATAATACAATCTGAAAATGAAACAGAATTTGTAAATATATATTTATAATAATTTCTAAAGAAAAATTAATATATGAGCAGTAAAAGTTAAGTATAAATAACCTGTTAGGATCTTCTTTAGGTGTCCTATAACCATCTCTTAAAAATCTTTTACAGCCAAATCTTCCTTGCAATTTTTTAGTTATAGCATCTCTGGTTTGCTGAATGAGATTTGGCTCATCTACAGCAAATGCAGGAAAACTTATAATAGATAAAATACCACTGTCAAGCTCTTTGGAATTAGATTCCCTAGGAAGCATAGACTGCAAAACAGCTTGACATTTTTGTGCTTCATCAGCCAAAACATGGATGACTGATGTGGGACCACCTCTGGCTCCAAACAAATCCAGTTCATTCATAGCTTCCATAGCAGCTTTGGCCATGCCAATACTGCTGGCATTTAATTCTGGTAAACCATGATTTGTCTTGTCACCTCTTTCCCAGATTCCATAATCTGGTGTGCAGTAGGCTGATTCAATATAGAAAACTAAATTTTGAATGAATGCAACCTGAAATATAAACATAAATGAATTAATTACTAACAATTTTCAACACTTGTTTTTTTAAGAAAAACTTACTTCATCCAAGTTGAATACAATTTGAAGACCTGACGCAGTCATTTGTGCTAAAATTAAAAGATAAAGTGAAATAGAATCAATTTGTAAATGACCCCATTCATTGTCTCCGACAACAGTTTGGCCAGTTACAGAGCTGTACTTGGCATGCAGAGCATCTAAAGGATTTTGTGTAGATTTAAATTTTTCCACTTTTTCCTTTTGCTGCATCATGGCCATTAGCAGTCCTCTCATAAGTTTGACGCAACTCTGTTCCAACTCGTAGGTCTTTGCTCGATCTTCATCAGCATCAGCAGTCTTCTTATAAGCCATCGACAAACCCCAGACAGCCAAGATTGTGTAAACGTTATCTCTAATCCATGCATGTTTATTTTCACGACTCGCAGGAAAGAGTCCGGTCACAGGGTTTTGATGGTCCATGATGATTTTATGGACCACTCTCTGATAGTAGTCCAAACGGACTCCAGAATTGCTTCTGGACCTCATTTTGTTGGCTCGATTTGCCTAAATAGAAACAAGGAATATATTATTTGCTTCATTAAGCAAAATCAGTATAAGAGCAATTTCTATTTTTAATTTCAATGTGGGCAACAAATTAAGCTTTTAGGTTAGGTTCTCACCTTTTTTCGATAAAATTAGACGAAGAAGCCGATGTGTTCTCGTGTCAAATATAAAAATATATAGGAATTGAAGATCTCATAATTTGCGTTCGTTGTAATACAACATAGGTTGCGTTTAAATTATAATAATAATTGTTAAACTCTCCTTCGAGCGTTCGACCGTCAGATGCGTGTGTATGTATACATTACGATTGAAGCAATGTGAAACGAATGTCAAAGAGAGCATGTATGATCAGTCATGTGTATTTGTGTACATACATGTATATATACACAAAATATACCTATATATCAGGTGCAATTTAAGACTTTTTTTTTAATTCGTCAGATATATGTTTCTCTTACTGTTGGTCTGAATAATATTTTTTTCAAATAATAGCAATAAAACACTCCAAGTCAGCGAAAAGCGTAGCTGATATGCGAAATTCTTGTATATGTTTTTTCTAAAATTTAAATCATCCAAAAAAATTTTCATTTCTTAAAGTATGTTTTAATACAGCTAATAACTTATTGTTTACCAGTTTTTATTTGCCTCGCATTGCTTCGATTTTAGGATACGCATACGCACTTTATAGGCTCTACTGCGCTCCGCTATAAATTTTCGTTGTATTTAAAAACAAAATATTTATTTATTAATATATACATACTTAATATAATAAATAAAATTTTAATATATCCACTGCAGCTGTTATATTTAAGTAATAATCGCATACAGTTCCTGATTAATCTATTATGTAATTAAATTTACTATCAAAAAGCTGTATTATGCAGCTGCAAATAAATATTTGCTCATGAAAACTTGATATGCTCGATAATTTATTGTAGGTAATCTTTTTTCTTGGGTTGCTAAAAATAAAAAAAATATAGAATAAAAGTTTGACGGCAAAACTATAAAACATACGTTTTTACGTGTAGTATCTACTTATTAATTAAAATTTTTTTTACTACCTAAATAAAAAAAAAAAATAAGAAAATTATATTTAATATATATTTATCACGATAAATTAAACCCCAGCAGAATGGCTGGTAGCTAATTAAATTTATTAGTATACTATCTATATATGAAAATAAATATAAGCGTGTCAACTATTTACGTAATAAAATTATATTTCTCGCTACTTAAATGACTTCTTTTTATTAAAAAACATGAAAATACTTTTGATTATTTAAAATTTGTATTTATTAATAGTATTACAACTCCGCTGATGTTTGAATATAGCAATATCTATAATTAAACTAAATTTCATTTTTTTAAATTTGTATTAAAAGCTTTTAGTGTTTATAAAATATTTTTTCAACTAAGTTTATTTTTTAGTAAATGTAAGTACAAAAATATTATAATTAATAAGAACTATAGTACATTAGAATTCAGAATTTAATAGTAATAATAATAGACAGTGAAAAAAGTTATTATACTCTGTGAATTCGGCATCAAACGAATAATTTAATAAATAATTTTTTTAATTCAGTTTAAGATTGATTAATTTTAACTTTATTTATTTTGAATGTATAGCGTATGAACAAGCGTATCGTATTATAATACTAAAATGAAAATAAAACACTATACGTTAAATACCATCAGATTACCGCATTGTTATAGGAAAGGTTGCATGTAGTATTAATCGTCAGCTGAGAAGAAAAAGGTTCTAACTCGATTTAGCCCTTAAAACAGTAATAAGTCGGTAGGGTTAAAATAAAAAAGTAAAAACTTAATTGAGCGCTAAAAAAGGTTACTATTCAAGGACTAGGCACCAGGGTATAGGCCTAAGTCAGGCTCAAATCCTTGTATAGTAGCCTTTCTTACCGCTCAATTAAGTAGTTTCTTTTCGTAGCGCTCAAGCGATTTAATACTATTTTTAGCGCTAGATCGAGTCAAAACCGACCGAGTTTGTAAAGAGCTTTTGCCCGTAAATTTACAATAAAAAAATAAATAAATAAATGAAGCCTTTTTCCTTTCAGCCGACGTAATGCAAAATTATTAAGTGAAAAGAAATGAATAAAAAGCAGGTAGATTTTATTAGTTTTATTTCTGTCAAAACATCCGTAGCACAATCAGACATTTAATAGTTCAACTTCTGTAAAATTTTTAACTGCACATATGGTTTTAATGTCACTAAAGAATTTCATTAAACCAACGATTTTTTCCACTTGACTCGGCCTACTTCCTACTTTTAAAAGTAGCACGCAACTTTCCAAAAAGTCAAACAACTTTGTCTTCGATTTGTTTTGAAACGCTCTGTTTATGGTAGCAATCAGTCGATGGCGAGCTGTATGGATCTGGGTCCAAACTCTTACACTTCTCCTTAAATCGTTCATTCAAAATTTTCTACAATCATTTTCTTTGCTTCCGAAGTTATGCATTCTGTTTGCATTCTGCTTTATTTTATTCGTATAAAAAGTGTTAGGTTTGTATAAAATCTTTTGATTAAAATTCAACGAAGAACCGCGTGTGTTGATATAGCGCTTGAAGTATTATATGTAACGCTTAAAAAAAAAAAAATAAACACATTTTAGATCTAGCACGCATTGAACTATTTTTTTTTTTTTGTATACATACCTATAGACCTTGTAGTATTTTAACAAAGAAAATAAGGAAATCGCTGTTTCATTAAATTTGAAAATTTGATATGATGTTTCATTAGGCAGTAAAAATATAAAATTATTCGTGACATTTAAGTACTTATCACAGTATTACGCATTAAATACTAACTTTATTTTTTCTTTTTGAAAAACTAAAAAACATTGATATTAGGTAATCTGTGAAATTCATAGTTATTAAATCATTACCATTTTTTCAAAGTCAATGATTACAGCATTTATGGTATAAAGTAAAAATATTCATACTTTTAAACGTGTATGGAAAGGCCCCTGAAAAAAGTACTTTACAATTATTTTATAATGGAAAGACTCGACGGAGATTAAGGTCCTGTTACGTGCGTCGACCTTCATGAAATTTAATATTATCGTAGTTAGTCGAAACTTAATTTCACCTGTTAAACGATGAATATTTGTTAAATGAAATGAATATAAACCGCTTCCGAGACTTAACACCTATTGCATCTGTTGTACAGATGTTCGATACTTTTTTTGATAAAGTTGCAGTAGCACACATCACAAAAGTTCCCATTTACACTGTTTACTCACATTTAGAACCAGCAAAGTACATAAATAATTGATTTTCTTGAATAAATTACATCAATTTGGCTGAAGATTTCTTCAACTTCGTGTACTTGTTATCACGCCACAAATTTTTTTCGTTTTTTTTGTATTTTTTTCTTGCAAACATTCGATCATTTCAATTTCACTGCATGCAATGAAAATATTTCAATCGTACTTTACAATTTAATTACTACGAAAATTTGTTTAGTACTCAATACTGTTTTCAATTTAGGCTTGATCATATTTAATTTTTACATCGAGATAAGGCGAATTCTCATATCATTATAAAATTCGCATTTTGATTTTTATAAAAAAGCATTCGCACTTTACTGTGCAATATGCTATTCGTGGAAATGTCGAATAATTCTAAACATTTTTGTAGCCTTTCATACATCACCAAATCAGGTATTGCGAATTTCTTGCTTTATAAATATATGCAACCACAAAAAATAGGCCAGAGTAATAATAAATAATAATAAATCTACAATCAATTTGTTACTTAGAACTACACTATTGATAAAAACCTCCGTGACTTTTTAAAAAGCAATTTCGTATCTTTTAATTGCTGCAAATATTTACAACTCATGAGCTGCTAAGATTTACAACCAATAATTAAAAAATATTGAAAATTCTACATATAATAATTTCATTAACAAGTGGTTATATTATATAATTTTCATTGTGCAATAGATCAAATACAGTCTTTCACCTTTTGCCAATTTAAAGATTCGTAAGCAAAAAATGAAGTTTTTTGAAACGAAAAATCATGACAAAATAAGTATCTATTATTACACAAAAGCACTAATCAATTTCCACGCTTACTATTAGAAAAAAGTCACTGAGGTTGTATCAAGTTTTATATTCGAGTTCGCAGAACCAGCCTTTGATATTTTTAAACTTAAAAATAAACTCTTCTATGGCCATTATTACACCTCCAAAAACAACGTCAGTGACTTCACTGTAAACTTTCGAAAATACGACTCCGAATTAAAACTCGAGACATGCCATAAAAATATATTCACATTTACAAAATATTCTTTCACGAGAAAAATGCATCTGGTCGAAATCCAGAGTCGAATGAAAAAGAAGAATACTATTAATCTAAATATTTTTTTTTTCTAGGATGATAATAATTACGAACGAATGCCAGTTCGTACGTGAGACTTCGATCATGGAAGTCAATAATATAACGCATTCGCGGAGCAAATGCTTTATTTTACTTTAGTTCATTTATAGCCCTACGAAGTGTCATGGAAAATTACGTCGTCGGTATCATTTATACTGGCGTAGGAAGTGGAAGGGCGTTGGCCGGTATTACTCTGGAGTAAAGGTGCAGCGGAGCTGTCAACTCGTTCGTCTGGACGTTCGTCGTCGACCTGCCGCTGTTCTCCTCTTCCGCTATGTTGCTCGATTCTTCTTCGTCTTCTATAGGACATCACGTCTGCAATTAAGGATGGGAAATACAATTATTGTGAAATAGATAAATAATGTGTTTTTCCATGAAATATAATTTTTAATATAAGCGTTAGTAGAAGTATAAAACCAAGGTAAAAAAAAAGTTTATAGCTAACACCAGCTAGAAATTTACAAAACACTAAATTCTAAAGAAAACTTTGATTTATCAAAGTGTTTTGTTAGTCAAGCTGTAAAGCTATATATGAATTTTACAATTGTAGGCTGGTTACGTAGTTTGTTAGTATGTGTGACAATTTTTATTGCACACCTACCTTCCTACCTTCCTTGTAAAGCTAACAAATCACAAGAGAACACAACATATTTTTGAAAAAAGCTGATAAACATTTTTCAAAGAAACTTTATGAATCAAGACTATCATGCTACCTCCCACACTTAAAAAAAAAGTAAGAAAAAAAAAAAAAAAATAACAGCTACATAAATAAAAAAATCACATTTACATATAGAAAACAATATTATAGCAAAACTAATTTAAAGCATAAAAAATAAATTAACAAAACGATTGATGTAAAAATTAATTATGTTTATTTTTTTCTCACTTACTAAATTATTTTCTTAGTAACAATTCAGTATTTTATAAAGTACAAAAATATAAATAAATAGTACAAATATTTGGACGTTTATTACATTTCGCGCAATATTTTGACTTTTATAAAAGTAAAAAATAATAACGAGAAATTTCGCTTAACATAGAAAAATCAAATACTGGATGAATAGAAGTTGAGGTGATAAACATATATTATCCTCAACCAAAATTAATAAAAATATTTGAGTTACGCAAAACTAAAGTATTGCATGAATGAAAGAAGTACGAACACATAATTACAAACATAAAATAACGTGTGCATACTGGGTATTTTTTCTAAAATCAAGCTTAATTTACAAATTTTTTTAAAGGATCTCTAAATCACCCTTATAAATATCGGCACCAAAGTACAGACGAAACAAGAACCACAATCCAACTTTTTTTCAGTCCTTCCAAAAACGCAGAGTATATGGAACATTAAAATAGTAAGGCAGACTTTACAAAGATCACATTATAAAATGAGCTCTTGGCTTGGCTTTGGATAGGTACCATACCTATCTCTCATAATCGAGCACTCGGAAGGTAGGTGAAGTAGTTGTGGGTGTGGGAGGAGATTTAGGTTTGCTTACACGATGATTCAAAGAGGTTTCTTGCACGTTGTCCAGATTTCCTCGCATTGCTCTCTTGTGATTGGCCAGCTTCTCCCTGTTCATAGGCGAGCCTAGAATCACGAACATTCGTGATTCGGTCAAAATGCGTTAAAAAAAATTGCCTTCAAAATATTATAATATTACATTAAATTTAGCATTAAAAAAATGTACGCATACTGCCAGCCATATACTTTTGTAAATAGGAAGTTAATTAAAAATTGTAATTATATATCATTAACGTTAAAGTAAAATTTCACTTAAAAAATATTTGAAAATGTTAGTATCAAAATAATTAAAATTCATAACATTGAACTTACCAATATAACTTAGAAGGACGGGTAAGAAAATGAGACCATGCGCTGCTCCAAAGAGAACAATGCCTAAATACATCCTAAAGTAGAATACCTGAAAAGAATTATTAAATCATTGTTAATTATATTGCTTGGCTAAAAATTCTTATGTACGTGATTTCAAGTCTGAAATGAGATTTACCTTGAAAATTTGACTTTTCGCAAAGCCAAGGACTATAATACCTCCGAACTTGGTGAGAGTGATACCGCTGAATACCGAACTACCCATATTCGTCAGTGCGTCAGCGACCCTCTCGACTCTTGTTGGTTGAACAGAGACTGAGAAGGAGTGCACTAAGTGACTGCAGAATTCTACAGCTATACCCACAGCCTGAAATAAAAATGGTTTTATTAATAACCAGAAGCACTTTTAAGTTATTGTGAAATGTTTATTCAATATCAACGTACCATAACGAGGTTTACCAAGGACACAGCATTAAGTGTGATGTGCCACCAGTACATCAGACCTCCTATATTCACGACAATCATCGTGATCGTAATGATAACAACAATCGAAGAGAAAATGTCTAGACCCATCAGCAGGAACGTGACGATAAAAATAGCGAGCAGTGATATTCCGATGCTATACACTGTATCAGGCCACATCGTTAAGTACTGTTCGTAAAACACATAGAATACACTATAAGGGAATACTTCAACTTCATTCTGATAACCCCACTTCTTCAGATTGTCATTGATCATATTAGTTATGTTGGCTGACACAGCTCTGGCTTGTCTCATTGACTCGTAATAATCGTACGACGATTTCAGAATCGTATGGTAACCCATGAAATAAGATGCGCCAACTTCTGATAACTTAGACCTAGGATTCATCTTATAATTGACACCATGGCCGTAAGCTGCGTGACCGCCTTTTCCACATGTCGGATCTGGATTGTCTTCTAAGAAGAACGATACGTACTTTTCAAATTCGGTGGAGTTTGGACGATTGTATTTTTTATTTTTACCGATCTTGCATGGGTAACATACATCTGAATAAGCTATACAAAAATATGTAAATTAAATACAAATATTTATATTGTTAAATAATTATAAAAAAAAAGTTTAAATAAAATCGTAATATATATTTTTGTAACTTACATGAATGAGGGCAAAAAGATCCATCTGTTATATTATATCTACAACAGGATGAATCTAAGCTAGCCCAGTCAAAATAATCGTCCAGCCATGAAGCTGCAGGTTTAGCTATGTAAGTTCTGCAAAAATTATATTATTAATATTTAAAAAATAAAATAACATTTTTATAAAAATAAATTCTAGATTATTAGTAATCTACCTGTTAGACAATTCTGAAGCGGCAAAAATTTGAGTTGTTACTGAATCAGAATTACAAAATGTCCCACTACATACTAAATTTTGAACTTTTGTATCAGAATAATTTAATCCATCCTTGATGACGAAATACATTGGTGGACCAATCGATAAGTAACTATTTAAATATTTAAAATACTTTAAGACGAAACTGTCTTCTGGCATAGAAAGTTCTTGATCCAGACCAATTTCAATATGAGGAACCACTGCTATACTACTGCAAAGCCATCCAAAGAAAATAATCATTACACCTGCACGAACCCACTTCTTCATAAGAAGAGGTACATATGCAAACTTGAAAATTTTATATAAAATTCCATCAATAACTTCTTCGCCACTATCTTTCTTCGAACCTCTTATGAAGCAGCATATATCAAATCGGTTATTCTAAAATACAGAAAAACCATATAGTTTAAAAAACCTTCACAATATTTTAAACAAAAAAAAGTCTACTCACCGCTTGTCGAACAGTATCCAGAGTAAGCAAACTAACAAAACAAGTAATTTGTAAGAAGAAATCTACTAATAAGGCCATACCGGCATATAAAGCAAATGCTTTGACAGCAGGCATATCGGATAATCCACCTATAGAAAAAATATTTTCCAATGATTATTCAATTAAAAATTTTATTAAAGTGACGTAAATATATTGTTTAATACTTACCAAGAAAGAAGCAACAACTTTCGGACACACTTGTAAGTAACATACTAGGTCCGACTTGACCGAGAGTACGTCCAATGTGTTCAGGAATCGATTCATCGGGTCGCCTTCCTTCTCGTTGATGAGTTTGGACAAGAATGAAAATATTATCTACACCGACAGCCAGAACAAGGAAAGGAATAACTTCAATGATAATTAATGTAGCTGGTAAGCCAACGTAGCCGAATATTCCAACAGAACAAATGACCGATGCTAATACAATTATTACTCCTCCAAGACCAAGAGTGATTTTAGAATCAATCTAAAATTAAAATATAACAGTTTGAGGAAAATGTAAGGGTTTAAAATGTAAATAACAATTCTTTACACTTACGAGAAGTCTACCGCAGGATCTTATCTGTCCAAGCGATATGGCGATATATGCGAACATAATAATGTACGATACTAAGATTGTCTTGACATCGGACTGGGATTCCCTATTCAATTCATCTTCAATGGATCGTTCAGATGTAAACGCAAGGTCCATGTAATTTGGCTTCTGAGTTTTGGTCCAATTTTTCATAAATTCGACATAAGTTTTTTCCCATTCCATTGCTGGTATTAAATTAGTTTTAGTATGATGGTTGTTGATGAGGAACGTGAGTATAATAGCTGTAGCCTTTTCATATGGAGGATCGTGAAGGTTTTCTCCAGGTTTAACAAAACCACCGACGGCAATAGCTGGTTCTATTGGTCCACCATATTGGCCGAGACAATCCATGTTATACGGATTTCTTTAATAATAAAAAACATTAATTATGTTATAATTTGAGCTTCAAAAAACTACTGTACGTAGCTAGGTAGACTGATAAAGTTTAACTTACTGAGTGCATTTCTTGAAAGCATCCAAGTAATTGACGGTGAAATTATTCTCGACACTCGTCTCCGCGAACTTTTCGAGGTCATCCTGCCAATAACCCCAGATGCTCATGATAGCGCATTGCGAGACAGTGACGGGGCCGGTGTATGGGGCCGACAGTGGCGCGAAGCAGACATCTGCAAGGGTGTAGTTGCTTGGCGTCACAATCGCCTTGATGCCCTCCTGGAGCTCCAGAATTTTCTTTAGGAAGTCCGCATTGAAGACTGAACCAAACACAATTTTACCGTTGACCGTATCGTGCTCAATCTGTAGACAAGGTTGATCGATCGATTTATATGTTATGCAGCAAGTATGGCTTTAACCAAAACTTTGTTTTCCGAAAAGTATTGAAACAAAACATTTAAGGTCAAGGCTGATACTTTTGGAGTTTGAAAATGTTCCCGAGCTACAATAAATTTCAAGCATTGAGCATGCAAATCAAAGCTACATAGATTCAATTCTAAAAGTCAATGTTTGTAAAAAAATATTCAGGCAAAATCATTTGAAATTTTAATTAGTTAAGGAAATGGCAACCTACGTACAAAATACGATTAACAAGGGAGATAAAATGAGATACCCTCAAGTTACGAAACAAGCTAAAGTTAGAATTAGAAATGATACATATAAGATTAGTTTGGTAAAAAAACCCGACATGTTTGCATTATTTGATAGTCGAGCTTGACGCGGATGATTTTCCTCAAAGTATTGCAATGAAAAAAAGAAATGGCATCCCTTGCTCCGGTAATTTTGTGCTCTGATTCATCAAGCATGTCGGTAAGCGCGCTTCTCCAAACAAGCTCGACCAACTATACGATCGTCAAAGCATATTAAATATCCGTTGCACGTATTTTACTGTAAATTCCGTGAGTCACCAAATTAAATTTAAATCAACGTCTCATCTTCCATTCGTGCAAAAGTTTACACACGAGATAAATAACAGTCTCTGATAATGACGTTTTTGTTGTCAACAACTCGTTGCCTTTTATTAAAAGCTCCTTAGTTACTCGATAATCAGAGAAAAAAGCCATCGAAAAAAGCCCTATGCCCTTCTGCCCGATCGGCGAGGTGGACCGTCTGTGAGAACTTTTACGTCGTCCGGCTCCCAAGAGGATGGAAGATAAAGAGATTGAGAAATTACCGGTGGCAGTCCGACGGACGTGATTATGATCTGCTCGGTCCTGTAGAAGGGCTCGAAGTGGCTGTCGAAGTAGGTGCGTTCGACGCGAGAACGCGAGGTAGGCGAAGCCCAGAGCTCGACCGGATCCGTCGTCACATGCAGGTACTTGATACCGAAGCCCAAGCTTATGATCAGTAATAAGCCCATGGACAGCACCCGCCATGGATTGTTCGCGCAGACTGCGGGTAGAGAAATGTTGCATTAGTTTTTTTTAAATGTAGGCAAGAATTTAATTTCTTTCGCCATTTGTTTTTATACTAAATTCGGTTTCCTCTACAAGAATAATTTGTTCACTAATCATTTTATTTTTACCAACATAACTCTGTCCTATGACTGAAAAAATATAAATCATCCACGAGCGATAAATTTATCTTTTGTAAATTAATAAAATTGTTTTTGTAAAGATCGAAAAAACGCAAAAACGTTTGAGCTTGGATATAAGTTTCATAAACATCAGGTAGGTATAATTAAATTATAACTAATCTTAAAAATTCAATTATTCCAGCGTATTTTTTTTTTCTTAAATACGCTGCTGTTTTTAATGTTGTAAATCGGCTTGGTAACAGCATTTACTTGTAATGCCTAAACGCGGATGATCTGCATTAAGGCGGATAAATCCACTTATGTCACAATGGATTATGTCACTGTTTACACTATCACCAACTCTTATAAGGCTTTCAACGCTTTACGTAAAAATAACTATGGGAGCGAAAGCGACTTTTCAAATGTAGCTATATAATAGATGAAAATATTCGTAAGAATGACTCTGGTGATAATGTAAAGTTATAAACTCAACAAAGACTCCAGAAATTATACTGTCTTTTGATACTTAAAATAACAAGTAGATGAATATCTTTGCTTTCTCGTGGCGATAGTTTGACGATTTTGTTTTGACAATTGGATTTGTAATGATATTTTTACTATTGGCAACTTTGTAAATACTTATGACTAAATTTAATAAAATTAATCACAGTCTTTGATCGATTTCCTGGTCAAATTGTAGATACTAATCTTTTAATCAATAACAGTTGATAAGATACTCAGTCATTACGGAATTAAAACATTTTTCGTTTATTTACTAATACTTAGATCACGAACTGCTGCGATAAAATAATTAAAAAAGAATCAATTCATATTTCGTGTAAAAAATCCAAACACAGATATTCTTTATTGAATCTAACTTATTGTTCGAAATTTGATGATAAAAATTATAATCACGCGATAACTGAGTAAAACGTACTAATAGCTCATCATGTGGATTAGGTGAGTTTTTTATTCCAAAGATCTTACTAACAGCGACACTTGAAAAGTCATTGCGTTTTTAAGAGGAATCATTGCGTAGTTATATATATGCCTTTTAAACTTTTATGATTGTCTTTGCGTGTCGGCTTTTATAAAAACAAAGATTCGCAGAGACTAATTTTTGTGACAATGACGAGATCATGACTCATAAGGATTTCTTGATAAAACTTTATTGCTTTACTCCTAATAAGACTTTATTTTCTCATTTCCTATTTACACTACAATTTTTAGGCATGATTAAGCTGCATTTAAAGCTGAATCGAATCACTTATCTCATTGTGACAGTGGTAGTTTTGTTTCAAGTTAATACTAGGAAGAATTAATTTATTAATTCTATTTACTATTAATTCTTTAAAGACTCGATAGTTATTGAAAAATTTTTATAAAAAATTAAAACACGATATGCTTAATAGAACAACGTTATCTAATTTCAGTTCTCAATTTGTTTTAACTCGCGGCAATTGTTTTACATAACTGTACACGTGATGCCTCCAAGAAAAACGAGAACTTGTAATCCATTACGAGAAAAAATCGATTACTAAGACCATGAAAAATTATAATTTTGTTTACTTATATTTATGTCATATAGCTCTGTTTCAATCTTAAAATGCCAAGTTTTATTAAACTTACTATTTATTCAAAATTGTTACGCCAACAAGTACATTGCGCGACATTGCAGCTATACACGTTCGCTTATAAAACTCGCGGTAGTACTTGAAATGAGTTTTACCGCGCTCATTAAAATTATAATTTCTTATAAAAACTCGCGTGTCTCCGCTTATACGACCATACTCCCAGTGAATCATCTTACGTAAAGCCAGCCGGACTCTACAACTCTCGCTACACAGTCACATAGATGCGAGATCTAAAGCCAATTAGCCACCTCACGCGAGCATCGTCATCTCAACCCTCCTCTACAAATTATAATCTCGCATCCCAAAAAAAAAGAAAAAAAAAAGACCACGTCTCTCGGTAACTCGTTTAACAAGTCAAGTTCAAAGGGAATCCATCTACCGCTGCGGGACTAATAATTCGTAAGCGAGTTAGCGCTCGTACGTGGGCCGTGATTGTCGCGCCGATCCCTCGATGCGATATTGGCTCAATTGGCCGGACAATCAGAGGCCGGTCTCGTCTATAATGCCTAGGGCATAATGCTCGGCATAATGTATGTATATATACGCATAGATGTATAGACTCACCGGTGCCCCATTGGCAGAAGAATTTTTGTAGGAACTTGTCGGTGTTGGCGCCGAGCTTCTCGAGGAACGTCGAGTTCTCCTCCTCCTGCAGGCTGGATGGCAGATCGTCCGCCGAGATCACACCTACGCGAGTAATCGGGGTGAAGAAAGAAAATTATATAAATTAGTAATGAAGATCGATGCTTTCTCGAGCGTGGGAATAGTGTCTTGAGCGCGACGTGGACGAGAGCGTGTATACAGGGCGTTGCGAGGCTCGATGAGCGAGAGTGAGAAAGAGAAAAGTTCTGGTTGCTAGGGGGGCAAGGGGCTCCAATCTCGAGGGGGAAAGCTCGAGGTGAGGCTTTTCCGAGCACGAGCGAATGATAAAGCGAGTAGATAGAGGAAAAAACACGGGAGATAAGCGCTGTACGGCTCGTAAACTTTTGTTGGAGAGCTTTTTCTCTCGCGAGACGGTTTTTGCATTACAATTATTTCCTTATCTTGAATAATTCGCCCGAGACAATATTGCTGAAAGACGAAGCTTCTTTAAGTCAGAGGTTCTCGAATTTAAAAAGCAGATATAGGATTATCTTTGCGATATATTCACGCTGATTTAACATTATAAGCTTCCGATCGTAATAAAAGTCGATTTTATTCTGTAAATTATTGATGAAAACTGAAAAATAAAATAAGTCGTTAAAGAAAGTGACAATCTAAAGAAAACTATATAAATTACAATAAATTATGGATAATCTGAAAGGACAAGGTCTTTGCAATTAGACATTATCGTTTGCGCGCGCGCGCGAAGCGGAAGTTTTTTCTCGACGCGCAGTGGATACCAACCAAACGTGAGCATTAAAATGCACGCGCGGCAATTTCTTTATGACTTTGCAGTTGAAGTCGTCCCGGGCTTCTCTCTTTCCAGAGCTATTATTATTTTCCAGCCGATTTCGTAAGGCGAACACGCGCACCGCATAACGACCTGTTGGCTCACCGAGCTAGCTTCATTACCAAAAACTCCCAAAGAAACGTCGACGACGTTTAATTGTCGTTTCCTCGAATTAAACGATATATACGACAAAAACAGCAGCTCACTATCGAGTCAAAATATTTACGTTCTCTTTCTCACTCCCTCAATTGGCAAAGTTCTTCCGTTGATTATCCGCGCAACGAAAAGGGAGCGAGCAATTGCCTTCCTCTCGTCGAGCGTCGCACGCGGGCCAATTGACAGCATAAACAGTACGACTACAGGACAAAACAACAATAAGACTATGTATATATGCAATGTACAGACGCGCGAAGCAGAGTAGCTTTTACGGCAAAATCAGCTGCCGAGCGTCTGTGCTCCGCGTATCGGAGAGCAATTATTACAAGTAGCACGATAAATGCGTGCGGGAGCACTGCGACCGTCTGTTTTTACGTATAGCCGAGCTTCTCAATCAGCAAAATGCGTATAAATATGCCAATGCATGCGAATTACTCGCCAGTTAGCATTTTAAAATATTCATTCATCTCGCGATAGTCACAATCTATTTGGCGAGTTACCGTGTTGCAAAATGCATTGGACTACATACACGCATAGAGAGATCGCAGTTCGTTATCGCTCGAAAGAAGCACGGCATCGGCTAGATACGGAAGAGGTCAATAGATAAGTAGCATGCACTACTCTGCTGCTTTGCGTTTCTCGTGTACGCTTTAATTCTATTATCTACAAGAGATTATTATTATTATTATTATTAATTATTATTTGTGCTCGAGAAGGTGTGTGTGTGTGCTGCTCTAGAAGAGAAAAAGGGTGACGCAAGATTTTTGCCGGGCAGAAGTAGAAATGATTTACGCAGGTGTTAATTTGTTCGTTAGCGGGACTCCTGGGCTCTGTCTCTCGACTGTTCGAGAAAGTCAGTGTAACGTCTGTATAACATAAAGCTTTGCGTGCTGTGAGAGCGGCGGTACGCGACGTTTCATTATAATCGATGAGTAAATAATTTAATAGAGCGAACCGCTGCTTGGAAAAACGAGAGAAAAAGGATAAATATAAAGCACGAATCGAGCGTCGAAGCGGCGCAGGTTGCGCAACGAGGATGTCCTGCGCGCATTTGTCAAATTAAAGCGGCGCGCAAATTCACGATTCATTCTGACTCGCGCGCGCGCGCGCGCGCTCAAGCACAATTGCGAGAGTTTAAGTATACAGTCGTAACTTTTTTTTTCACAAGAGCGACGATGATGGAACGCAGTGAGCTGAATCTACCACACAACTGACGTTAAGTCGGAAATTCGGTCGTGTTCTTATATGCTTTTCGTATTTTTATTTTCAAAGTTATGAATGTAAGGTGAAAGTAATAGCTTTTGCGCAGTAGGAATATATCAATAACGCGGGCACGCGGATTATTCTTTCGCGTAATTGTACGTGTCATGGCAGCGAAAAGATAACGAGCATAAATATTTTAAAAATGTTGACTTTATCGCCGTTATAACCGCTTAGATATGCGAAAAATGTTGGATTTTTTTCAAAATGACACCTCTAAGCATTTATAATATAATTATAAGACTACTCGACTAAGCAGCATTGAAAAAATTCGTAAAACAAAGCACATCTCTTTCACTCGAATTTACTTATTTTAAACAGCGCATCAAGTAACCCGCAACCTTCACCGCGTTTCCAAAATCACCCGTTCTCCTTTGCCTGGCCGTATTTAAAAATTAATCGATCGCGTGCAACGAAATTCAGCAGAATCTTCTAAGGTTTGGCGACGCGGGACTGACGTCATACTTTGAAAAAAAGGCCTAATAAGAGCGAGCACACAGGCGACTTATCTCGAAAATCGCATCGTCGCCGCGACGGCAAATTGAATCTCGGCCAATCACAATTGCGCGGATTACGCGGCGCGCTCGATGCCTAGTTTCTCGCGACCCGACTGACTCCGAGAGCCGGCTCCGGCTCTTGAGGGTTGTCTACTAGAGCCAAGAGAAATAGTCGAAATTTTCTGCTTTTGACTGAAGATTTATCGTCGTATTTCAAGTTTTAAGGGTCTTGATGCTTTTCAGAGATTTGAAAATTTTACTTTTTTTTTATGAGAACTGTGAGAACATTGGCTTTAAGCTAAAAGTACAAAAATGTTAAGTGTATGTTCGAACTGTAGCTGCGTCACCAGAGTCAATAAATGGGAATAAATATTGTGTAATATTTTACTGTAAAAACAATTACAAAAACTAGAGGTGGTTGCACTATTATTACGCGAGCACATTCATAATACAAACTCAAGTAGAGAGCAAATAGTATGATTAATTTTTTACTAATTTTATAATCTAATAGAATCACGATTCAACATACCATTGCTTAAAAAAATTGAATTGCATCAACTACATTTAGTATGAAACAATGTCTTTTCTTAAAGAATGTATAGTAACTAATCTTCCAAGAATTATATGTCTTTTCGCGAACGTGTACTTAAAACTTGGAGATTATTTTTTTTTTTTTTAACTTCAAGCTATTGACGAGAGCAATAAAAAAGACTTTACGACGGTAGGCGCGACTACGAATAAGTTGGCCATGTCCCAAATTTGTAAGCGATCGATTTCTTACTATATCTCAAACATTTCAACGAGCGAGAATCGGATCTAAAATTGCACCAATGTCAGTAATGATATTTACATTGTTTGTGCATGGATCTAACTTTGTTGCAGGAAAACTTGTGTTATTAATTATTGTAATAAACATTGACAAAAGGAAGACGGTAACAAACCTATTTTATACAATCATAAATAAATAAGTTGTAAAATAAGAACAAAATCAATTTCTTCGTAGCTATTAAGCAACTGTATTTTTTTTCAATAAAAAATTGCAGTAGACATGCTGCAGTCTAAGATAATATTTTTAATTATTATCAATTACAGAATACAATTTACAGCAATAGTTATACGCAATTTATTTTTTACATTTCACTCGTTTTAAAATATATAAATATTACTGTAATTCTTGGTAACCATCTCACGTAATTTTCTTTGTGCACGTAAAATAACTCTGTGTTTCAGAGCATTAATATGGAAGGGAAATAGAACATTAAAAATTATGTTGATTCCGTCGTAAACCTAAACGAAATTTTCGCTTACTCAATAACAATTGTAAAAAAAATAAATAAAGTCACGGCATATTATTTTAAGTGTATTTTTTTGCATATTCCACTTATTACTTTTATCATTGTAAGAATAATATTAATTATTTTTGTATACGATTAAATTTATAAAATCAATATAATAATATACAGTTACTTTACTAAAACTCACAAGAAATGTGTAGTAAACAATTTAAATTATACGTTCAATTAAAATTATTAAGACTTAATTCTTCAAATGAAAAGCACTCGGTAAAGTCCGATTTTTTTTTTAAAGTACGTAGGTGCGAGAGGCAAAAGATAATCGGCACCGTAAAGCCATCTCAAACCTATCGTTCGTATATTGCATGAAGCTGGTACTGGGGGAAGCAGTTGAAGCAACGGATATAACAGACTTTTGGTTAATCAAGCGTTTAAATATGCAATAAATAGGTAGAGAGAGAGAGAGAGAAAGAGAGAATAATGACATAGACGATAGAACTAGTACAGATACACACAAATATACATACAAAGCAGGTGCAAACAGTTAACAGTGAAAAAATTAAAAAGGTAGCAAAAGATTAGATTTTGTTTTGTTGGAAAAACCTACTGGAACGTTTAGACTGGAGTGGACTGTCTTCCTGGTCAGCGGCGAGGGCAATACGAGCACCGTCTCCTGAGTGATGTAGCCCAGCGGCTAGACGCCTACCAACCTGCCTTCCTACCTCCTCCCCTCGTGCAACTACACATACACACACATACCAAATGCGTACACTACTCCTTTTTCTTCGCGACTTTCTGATTTAATATTTCTTCAAATATTCTCGATTGAATCAGAAAGAAAGATTTATTGGAATAACAACTCATACGTCCGCCTATATCAGTATTTTAAATATGTTCGTGAAACATTTAATGAATGACAAAATAAATCAACCTATTTATCATTGTCTGCATTCGTGTGAGAACTTTAAATATATTTTAACTGATAACAAGGATGAAGTGATTAAAACAAATATGAATAAAAAAGCGTCGTATAATTATTAAAAGATGCCTCAGTTTAGAGTTAAGAGTAATAGGTATTTTGAATTTTCATAAATTGTTCTCATTTCCAAAATCTTTCTTTCACGTTCAACAAAAACTAAAAGTAAGATGCCTTAAAAAATTAATATCATCTTACATTTCGATAAATTTTGAAATCTCATTAGAAATTTTCGTCATTTAGAAAGGAAAATTTTATTAAGACCGATGAAGGTCACTCGGCTACTGTATATAAATAAACAGCAAAATTCATTTTTAAGAATTTCACGTAACAGGTTTTTATATTATGCAATTGACTTTAGGCTATAAGAAACAGTGACATCACAGAGTGAGATTCCATTTTTTGGACAAAAAATTCTAGTGAATTAATCTTTTTTTTTGAAACGTTAAAAACAATTCTTAGAATTAATGAGCATTAAATATGGCTATTAAATGTTTTATTTTCTACTCTAAATTAACTCGACAATTTATACTGTAGCTGTTATTGAGGTGATTGCAACTATATAATTATTTTGAATGAAACGTTATTTTATAAAATTGCATTTTTTGCAAATAAATTTATCTAATACTAATCTAAAATTTTGGGAGTAGCTTCATTCATCTAGCAGTGGAACAACGAATAATTTTAAGGATGAGAGTGAATAATAAAATATAAATCATTAGTAGATCTAGTAAATAAAAATTAAATAGTTTAACATGTGACTATGTTAGACCACAACCTGTAAGAGGAATAATGTGCATACAATCCTTCACCTCTTCATAATAGTGCTAATCATTTATGTTTAACAACAACATATTAGTTACTTCAAGTGATTCAAAAGTATTCAAAACTATTTCTTCTTTGCAATAATTCGCATCAAAGACGTGAAAGCATAATATTAATTAGAATAAAAGTTTAAATATTGAAAATAGCAAGTTTACATTATAGATCAGTATAAAATATTTGATTTTCATAGCTGTGGAAAATGAATAAATATAAAAGATGCAAAGAGCATTTCAAACCAATGATAAATACATACAATAACCAGCAAAGTAGCAAAGATAAGTTTACAAACTGTAAAGTCGTTGAACTTATTTTTGTTATGACAATATTATATAAACTAAAAATAAATCATCACTTAAGAGAAACGTTTTCAAACTTGGATTGTTATTATAAAATGGTTTGGTCAACTCAAACGAGAAAATATTTAAGTCTGCCAGAAATTTTAAAACGAAAACTCAACTAAATACTAAAATATTTTGTCAACATATCGTATTTCGTATATTGATTAATGTAAGTAAACTTACCAATTTTTTTGCGATTATTGAAGCAGAACAAGGACAATACGAAAATCGAGCTTCCGCAAAGAAAAATAATTGTCATGACGACACTATACCCATCATAGCCCATAAGTTTGAAGGGTTCTGGCAATGGAGGAAGCGGCGGCGGAGCTGGACAACTTTCTTGGCAATCGATGCAGCTGCATGCAGGAGTGTCGCTCTGGAAGATGATCACCGGTTTTTTTATCGTTTAACAGCCAAACGAATAATTATATCAAGCCAATCTACTTACATCTATTGCTTTATTACAAGGTGTAACTTCGGGATCCAGCGGTGTGAAATTACCGACTGGTTTGTCAGTGGCAATGTAATCGATTTGAAAAGGTGCGAACGAATTGATTTCAGTGTCTCCCATGAAGTTGAACCACCTAGCCGCCGAACACCTACTGGAGCCGTATTCTCCGCACATGATGTCCATGACCAACTGGCCCGAGCTCGGCATCGACACCCTTTTGCACGAGTCATACGTACCTGCGTAATATCTCGGAGTCATGTATACCTGAACTCCATCGACGTACGAGACATCTAAAAAGTAAAAAAAAAAGATACCGTGTTCATACGCAAAGCCATTTCGATTTATAACGGTGATTCGATGGATCATTTGTTCCCTTACTTTTGCCTTTGACCTCTACTTCCTGGACTTTTGTGACGTTGATGAAAGTAGACTGTTTTGGACTGCAGGTCAATGCGCATATGTGCTGGACGAGGCTGGTCATACAGCTCGGGCACCTCTGGAGGAAAGCCGCCGCTTTTTGAACGCTGCTGTCCAGAGACTTGAGCTGCTTAGTATCGCAGCAGATCTCAGGAGCCTCGCCGTTGGCAGGTAACATGTGTTTACAGTACTTCTTGAAGATCTCCATGCCGTCGTTGGGCAACGGCTTGGGCGGCCCTTGGTACGGGCAGTTCTTCGCGTGAAGGAGTAAAGGGTCCACATAGCACTCGCCGTACCAGACGCAGTGACCCTCGTCCGCAGCCTCCGCCAGCTGAAATTCGCATAGAAAAAGACATTCATATAATTAATCAGCCAGTCTGGAATACATAAAGTCTATAGTTCGCCAAGTCATTTGGGCTTATGCATCATCGCTCAAATATGAGGCTCGTGCCCGAGACGCGCGCGCGCGCTCGAGAGGGAGATAAGAAAGTCGCGCGCTTGGTGCTTGGCAAAACAAAAGCTGACACCTGCCGATCGAGATTGCGTCACCGTATCTAAATCGTCCGAAAGCCCCGAGCGAAAAGCCGCAGCAGGCCTGTTGTCGAGCGCTCGCCGTTTGTTTATCGAGCGGACCTCGGGAATATCACGCGTTTCGCGAGAGATAGGTGTGTATACTCGTGTGCCATTAGTCAGCCCCGCGCGCTCTCTTTTCAAACTCTCGATGAGGAATTTTTCTTTGTGCCTGGGTATAGAAAATCCGCGAGTCCTAGACACCCTTGGACTGCTAATAGAGCCGTGCGAACGGTAAGAGAGCGCATCAAGGACGCGCTTCCGCTGCTTTTGGCTCGCGGCGGCGATAATGACCCAGTCTACAACTGGAAATTCAACCTTCTCTCTCTCTCTGTTTCTCGCGCGCTACGTTTTTCCTGCTTCCTGCATCCGCGCTCATCTGGTATTCGCTCGCCGCGCAAATTCAATAGATAGCTTATCCATTATCGTCCGCGACGCGCCACGCATTTATCAGAGATCGGCGTTTTCTTTGTCGGCGATTAAAATAAGTGTTCCCCCGTTCGGCACTCGGTTCACAGGTGTATATTAATTAATAAATCCGTCTTCGCGAACGATAGGATTATCGCGCGGGAGACGCTGACGTCATGTGGCGCGGCCAGGCAAGGAAAAAGTCGCGAGCCTCGTATATACGTTATCTATCTTGCATATTACAAGTGTCTGTTCGTGGCTGTGTGTGTATGTATCCGCGAGTGTTTATACGACGTACGAAGGCGAACTCTATCTATAGGCCATTAAACGACCTTTTCGGCGGCCCCGCTGCAAAAGTGGAAAGTCTTGGAATACAGCCGTGATTCAACCAGCTAACGTTTCCGCTCTGCTTGAGACGAAAAGCGCCTGTGTGCGAAGACGCAAAGACGGTTACACACACAAACACAGAGGCGCAGAGGGACACGGATATAGGCGCGTGCTAAAACTCGATTATCGTACGTGCGCGTCTTCTCCGATGCGCTGATCAATATCGTTCGGCCTGACATAGGCTGAAAGCGTATAAGAGCCAGGAAATAATAAGGTGCGCAGGTAGTCCAAGCCGTGGTAAGACGGTAAACACGGCCTCAGTTCAGAGTCCGGGTTTTATTTTTGGAGCGCGCCGCTATAGCAAGAGAGAGAGAGCGCACTTGCTATTTTTCCAAACTAATCAGCGCGGATCTTTAAATGCCACGGGCCACGGCGTATAGGTAAGCGCTCAAGGAGAAAGCGTAAAAGGGGCTGCGACGTATCGTATAGTCGTACCAGTCGTCGCGGGCGGCGAGAGGCGCGCGGGGTGTGGTGTTGGAGCGCGGCATCAGCACAATAACAATAACGTTATGCGCGGGCGCACCAGCAGGAGAGCAGCCCTCGCGCATTTCCTACGCTATATAGAAAGAGCCAAGGTAAGAGAGAGACAGCTAGAGAGTCGAAGACGTAACGGTTGCATAGATATAGGTGCGCTGTATACTCACGGGAGTGACGATTCCGAGGAGGCCGAGGCAAACGGCGGCGACAAGGAAGCTGGACGTCATGGCAGTCGGAGAAGGTGCGAGACGTTTCGTCATGTTTGCGCCGCCGCTACAAGGCAGGCTGGCTGCTGCTGCTGCTGTTGGTGCTGCTGCTACTCTTGCGACTCTCTCCCTCTGGCAGCACGGCCGATGCGCACGCACGCAGGCACATACACTCTCTTTCAGGAGGACGGAGCGAAATGCAGCACCATTGGGCCCTCCCAGGCCAGCTTTCCTCCTCTCGCCGCGAATCTTTCTTTTCTCACGCGAGACTCGCGGGGGGCTGGCTGGCTGGCTGCGGCTTCTTCACGAGCACTGACTTTTTGGACGGCCTCGAGGAGAGCGCGGCGGCGACGCTCAGCGGCTCAGACGCACTCACTAGCTGCACGACACAATGGCGCTCTCTCTCTCGGCTCGGGGCGTGCGCGCGACTGACTAGCCCACTGACGCACGTACCTACTTCGCGATGACTATACCTCTGTCTTACTCTTTCTCCCCCCCACCTCTCTCTTTCTCACTGCGATCAAATCCGTGGAATTTCCACGGCGCGCAGACTCAGCCCACCACCACTTGAAGCACGCGAGGCTGACTCATGCCTTTTACTAGAATATATATCTATATTCTATATTTCATGATGCGGGCTCCAGCTATACGGCTTGGCCTGCGGGAGACTCGTGATTGACTCGAGCCGTGGTCGCGCGATCTGCGCGCGCACCTCGCCGCGATGCTTTGACTTGTGTTATTCTATGCAGCCGGCCGTTCTACCTTCTTCCGCCCCTTCTGCGGATATTCTTTTTTTTCTTTTCTTTGGCATTCCGCGAATTTCGCTAAGCTGGTTCCTATACGAAGAATAAGAGTTTCGTGCAAGCCAGCCGCAACGCTTTTATGCTGCGAAATGAAGCAATGAAAATAATTTCAGTCGATAAATTCCTGAATGCGTCTCTATAGATGCTCCGAGACTTCCGATATTATGCATGGTAAATAAAGGTAAGTTTGTTTTGACGGCTGATTTTTTTATTGAAGCCCGAATTTATAATTACATAATTATTTTATTACTTAGGGAAAACTGAGGTAATATGGAAAACGTATATCCCCATTCTTTCGACAATTTAACAAAATAAAGTTTTTAAAAAGTTTTTAAAAAAGTCTGATCTTTTGTCGACCTTTGCTCGTAATTACGATGGCGAAAGTTAAAATAAAAAAGTTTTGATCAATTCTTAAGTATTTTTGAAAGTTTTTGTAGAATCGAAAAAAAAATTTACTTTAGCGAATCATCAATTATCTGAAATTTAAACGCATATAACCAGATCAATCAGTATTGCAGCGTACGAAGGAATTCACGAATTTTTTATGCTTTTCAATGTCCCAGATGTGCAAAAAATAAAAAGCTTTTAAGGTAGCTGCGCCACGCTGCCCCATACCATCAAGGGGCCCCGTTGGGGGCAGCTTATGATTTTGTTTTAAAAAATTATTTAACCGCGTTCAAAATGTTTTATATTTATTATATAATATTTTTAATTAACGAAGAGAAGTCCCTACCTCCGAGACACTAATTTTAGTGAACCTTTGAGGTTTTACAGTAACGGAT
>UELX01001757.1:0-39125 GCA_900480035.1 Eupelmus urozonus
CAACAGTGGCATCGATTCTTTAGCAAATAATGCACGCCTTAATCTAGTGCAAAATTTGCTCCACAGTTTTCTCCGTGCAGTAATTAGTTTGTAAATTAAGCAATAAAAATTTTCTCAACCTACCTTTGTGTTAAAATATACCAGACTAAAAATATTACATGTGTTTCTTATTTTATTTGTGATTTATTTTAGAAAAAGTTTTTGATATTATTTATATTTTATTATGTTAATTTATGTTAAAAAATATTTAAGAAAATGTAAAATATACTTACAAAAATAACTTTGATTAAAGGCTAAAAATAATTTGACAATTTCTCAAATCGAAAACGACGTAAGAAAGAAATGTATCACAGATTTAGGATTTACTGAAAAAGCTTTATCAGAAGAGTTGGACAAAATAAGTAAGGGAATAGAAGGAGAGATAAATAAAAATACAAAGTGTTTAGTTGCATGTCTTTATAAAGGATATAATTTTGTAAGTCATTCAATATGTGAATTTTATTAAATATTTTATAACATTACTGATTTAAAAGAAAATCTATTTGAATTTATCTCAGTTCAAAAAGGATGGATCAATCGACATTAATGTTGCAATTAAATTTTATGAAGCAGAAAACTTAGATTCTATGAAAAAAGCAATAAGAGAATGCGGGACTATGAGTAAGTTTTAATAATAGAGAATTGCTATTCTTTTTAATTAAAGTGTAATTTGTAAATTTTTGTTGGTCACAATTATTTTTTACATAAAACTTTTTTGACATAATTTTTTTTTGTTGCAGGAGGGAACAATGAATGTGATACTGCATATTCCTTTTACTTTTGCATGGGAAGAAAAGAAAAAATTAATTAAACATTCTACAAATTTTTGAAAAATCAATAATAATTTACCTACTTCTATTAAATTATCACTTGCGAATAAATAAATTTTCATCTAATTAACTTTACAATTATCAAATGTAATTGTGTCTAAAATAAAATAGTATTTTATTATATCTAAGTTTTTTACAATAACATTTTTAAATTACATTTGTGGTTATAGATGAGTTTTACATCTATTATCATTAAAATCGGATAATTTTACCTAAATAAGAAATCATAAGCTAAATATCTATTATTTAATGATCTTAATTGAGTACTTGTCAACCTGATAATATTAAACTTTCTTATGCCATAGTCCAAGTTTATAATACACGGCCCTTTGTTGTCATATCATTTTGTTGACTCTACTACTCGTTATCATTGCTTTTGTTGTTTATGATCCAGCTTCTTTACTATACCGCCAGCTCTTATATTTCAGCTATTATTTCAAGAATGCGACAACATCAACGTGCAAACTGAAATTCGCTCAATTTCATTTTGATTTCGTTTCAATTGTAAGAAACCTTTTTCACAAATATAATACAAAAAAAAAATCATCTTAAATGTAAAAAATAAAAACGCCAATAAAAATATTTTCATAAAAAATACGGCAAAATACGCTTATCATCGCAATAATCCACCTGTTCGCACATTGCCCGCATTCATTCGTAAAATCACATCAACAATACATTTCCATAAACAATTTAATCCCTTCATTCGCCGTCCTCCTGCTCACGTATATACATCCCACAATTTCAAGTCCTGATTTTTCTCGAATTTCCACTTTCCCGTCCGCTCATACATCATGCAAAACGAGCCACATCCATTTTTCCGCTTCATCCTGCAAACACCTACATCCAAAAAAAATAATATATCACAAAACGCTTAATGCGCGCGTCCACGCGCTAAATCCCGACACGCGTCGCGCGTGCACAAACACTTGCTTTAATAATCCGGCAGCGGGCTTTCCATTACCAAAATTATTCGAAAGCAGAGAGAACAAGAGGAAGAGAGAGAGAGAGGGATAGAACAATGCCGTATTATATTCTTCGCGCGTCGCGAATATAAGGAGCGCGCGCGAGGCTGGCTCACTGCACTGCGTTTCCGTCTGTCCCAGTTTGCGCTCGCTCGCCGTGAAAAAGCTCCATATAACCGGCATCTCCAAAACACGCGCCAGAAACCGCCCGCGCGCTAGCTCCGAGCCAGATGCGCGCGCTCGAGCTGCTGCCCCCGCATTCGCGTAATAAAGCGGGCGATTTACATGGATGCTGCTGCCGTCTGCAATATTTTGAGAGTGCGGGCACGTGCAGGAACGGCTGGTAGATCTGGACTGTCTTATTTTGCCGATGTACTGTATTTTTGGGATTGGGGCTTGCTTTTTGGGACTGGGAGGAATTAAAGGGTGGGATTTTGGCTGGTAGAAAGGGAGGTGGGTGTAGTTGGAAGGCAGGGATAACGTTGGTTCTATGTATATTGGAAGCAATTTGTTTTTTGTTCGATTTTTGTTTCTATGTTTGAATAAAGGCCCTTTTCCATTTGAATCAATTGCGTAAAATGAATTCTATACGTTTGTTTACACAAAAGATTTTTCAGCCTTTCATCATAGTGCTTTTGCGATGTTATTTTTCAAGTGTTCAATCAATCATCTTTTAGAAATATATTTATGATTTTTTATTTTTCACGTTCAAAGTTTCAAAAACGCCCAAATATTTGCTTCATTGAATCTAGAAGTGTTTGCTATTAAAAATGCTCTTTCTATTTTTATTATAGTCTGCATCGCCGTAAATCTACTGGATATATATAGTCATAAACAGCACTTGCATGGAAACGAATGGTTTTGTGCACACGCTGCACGATTTTATAAGTACAATACGTTCGACTTATTTCGCTTGAAGTACATTCTTATATCATTCAAATGCATATATAAAATGAAAGACGTGGAAATAAAAAACATAGTTATAAAAGTTAAATTAAATTATTATAATAAAACAATCTGAACTATTACGATTTAAAATATGTGAATAATAGAGTAGACAGAAATTCATTAAATTTATTCGTCACAAAGTGTATTTTAAACTTTTATACGCACTCAATAGTCTTCATATTTTTTCTAAAACTCTTTTGATGCGCATTCAACTGCGAGCAATTATTTTAATTGAATCTACTAAAGCGTATTTTCATTTCTACCTCGGCTCCTTCATAATTTTCAAGAATAAACTTCTAAAATTACCTTAGAAAATAGATAACCGCAAAAGCAAGAACCTGCTCGCAGGAGTGAATTCAAGTAGAAACGGAGAGAGTCAGATACCATCCGCTAATATAAAAGGATAATATTAGACGCAGATAATCTCCGCCGTGTGCTAAGCCAATTACACAGTTTCCCCCCGTAATGAAATTAAAATCGGACCGATCTGCCTTTATTCCCGACTCTCCTCGTTTATCCGGCGACCATATATTTAAAAATAGCCTCGAATTAAAAAGTCAATTTTTTACCAGTCTTTATCGGCATGTTTGCCAATATAAATAGCAGCGCGGAAAGACAGGGGGCGTTTATTGGAGGAAATACTTTCGTGTCTCGGGTCTATCTGTCGAATAGTCGCATAAACAGTCGGCGGGAAGGAATTTTCAATTTAAAGGACGATATCCGAGTAGGCATCCGGGACGCGGCTCCGAGTGATGTCACAATTCCGGAGGGATCCGCGTGGCTCTGGCTGAATCAACGGGAACTACGTGTTTATATAAAAACGAATTCCGGAATTTTATTATGATCTCCTTAAACATTTGTTGAGACGCTGTTTTACATCGCTGCTTTGCCGAGTGCTCGACTTATATATACCAGAACTCCAAATCCGGCTTTGGTTTCTTAAAGTTGTAGTAGCCTACTCTGAATGGACCATTGTTCGAGTGCATAGTTTAATCCGAGCGTCGAGCGAACGAGATTACCCTCAGCGCGTGCAATGAGAGAAATAAAGAGCCAGCTATCGGTGTAAATACTAATTTGCGTAAAAAAAAGCGAGGCAAAAACGGTATAATTCGAAATTTAGTACGTCCCGGCACGCGCGGCCAGGCTAAATCCAAAGGATCCCAGCGCAGCGCTAGATCCAGTCGGCTCCAGCTCAGAAAGTAGTCCGTGTATTAATTCTTCGGCCTAAGGCACTAATTTACAAAGTAAAATTAGATTAGCCTATAGCAGCTCGCGCGGCTGCATTTCGATGCTCTCCGATCAATTTGCTCCACTTCGGTGTGAAATCGATTCCCGCTCTTGCCCGCGCGATCGAGATTCAAATCCCATCATTATTCGAGGCGCGCGCGCGCGGTAGCTGGATATCGGCCTCGTGCGCAAACAATCTAATATCGTCTTTTCTGCTCTCCTCCCAGCAGTTCTGCTTATTATACGATTCTTCGGGCAAGGAATAAAAAAGAGGAGCCCCGTAGAATCGCGGTCAGTCGGGACTAGAGCGAGCGCATTGTCGTGTTTTTTCTTTCCCTCTCGTCTCCGCGCGCGCGCAGCCGATAAAAAGCCGAGCCGTCACGGTAAGCAGCCGAGCGCGAGTGTGTATTAAATCAGCGGGCCTTTCGAGCGAGCCTTCATGGAATCGCTCGAGACATTTGTGTATCTGCGCGCGCTGAGTTAAGCAAATAACCGACTTTTCGCAGCGGCGCTTCCGCAAGAGAGTAGTAAAGTATCCTTCGCGCTGCCATTTTTGCTCTGGTTTACGTATGGGACGGGAAAAATTGCCGGAAATGCGGGGAGCTGTATAGGAGCGTGGGTCTATGTATAGGTGCGCGTATCAGCGGATTGATGTATTCAGAGAAAAATGAAATGCACCGCGGTTATGGAGCTTCATTTTAGCTTGTGTGTGTATAGGGATAGATGCAGAAAGCGTGTCGCGCGGAGAGCGCGAAAATCGAGGTGTCATTGAACTCGATGTCAATTTTATGAAATTATTGCATGTGTTGACGCGCGCTGTTACGTTGGAATAAGAGCTGGGGATCGACGTGGAATTGCTCGCTAATGAGAGTTATTAGAAGTAGATTTTAGTTTTTATTTTTTTAGATGTGTGTTGTTAATTCAAAGTCAATGAACCTTTTGAACTATAGATGTGTATAATGGTCTTAAATACTTCATCAGGGAAAATTGATTTACTTCAAATAACTGTGGGAACAGGAATGATCATTCGTTACTATTTAACACATTCACAACCATTTCTAAAAAAAAACGTAAAATCTCTTATCTAACAACTCCATAGCCACGATCCTAAAATTATCCCTTTCCACGCGACTTTATCACTCTCCGCATCTAACATTCACAGCGAAAATTCAGTCGCAGCGCGGGCAGCCGACGTAACGAGCCCGCGCGCGCGGCAAAACTCAGCGCTGCCCCCGAGAATTCCAAATTTTTCGCTCGTTAATCCGCAGCCGCTATCCACCTCCTCTCCCATATACACCCAACCATATAACCCACCGTCGCAACACAGAGCCACACACAGAGTCATAGTGCTGTGTAGTACAAGCGTGAGAGCAGCCGGACGAGAAGTTTACCGTTACGCGGCGCATAAAAGACAAGAGGGAGGCGCGCGCGCGCTCGGCCATAATACAACGGCCGTAAAGCTACGGAGAGAGAGTAGCGAACAGGACACAGTGTATATATACAGGTACACGATGCAAGAGAGATGGTAGGGGGGGGGGCGAACAATGCCCCGCGCGCGAACTTGAGCTTCCGGCAATTCGGCGGGCTGCACATGCAGCCCTGGCGAGCGCGCGGAACTGTATATGCAGAAGGCCCGGCGACTTCCGGGCCGTGAAATTTCGCCTCGGTGTTGGCTACGTGCATGTATATACGCACACCTGCCTGCGCGCGCACCGGCTAGTGGCAATTAACGGTAATTACTTTTCGCCTGCGGCACAATGCTGTATATAGCTCTGAATCCTCTCGAGAGGGAGCGGATAGAGTCGGGGAATTATTGTTTATTGATCGAGCTGCAGAGGCGAGTACACGTGTGCAGGTGGGTCTGTTATACCTTCGGCGACGCTGCACCTTTTCCATTCTGATTGGATCAGTCGCGCGGACGAGCGAGGGCTAAATCGTCGGGAAATTTTCTTGTTTCCCCTTTGACGGAACGCTGCTCCTCTCCATTTAACGGATCTGAGCTCGCGATATGCAGTCGCTTTATGGGCTCGATCGATATTCCGAGGACACGAGCCGGCTCTTTTGTTTTGATTGATCAGCGCGCCGACGTGTGCATGATGTCAGGGGGTGGAGGGCGTGAGGGGATAAATCGCGGGGAGGAGCTATGAATCAATTTGCTGCTCGTACATTGTGTTCTTGTCTCTGTCGAGGCGAGCGGCTGTGTATTGACCCTCTGAATACCGCAAATAGAGCACGTACAGAGCAATAATTCTGCGGCTGATTTACGCTCGCTTTAGATGCTATTGAGAAACTATTTCGATTCTCTATTGATTATGCATTTCGAATGCAGCTTTTGCGGCGGCCTTTAACCGACTGTCTATGGTAATTGTTTAGCTAACGATGAAATGTGTAATTTTTTTCTCGCTCTGATCATCCATATACGGTAATAATTAGTCAAACGCGAAATCGATCGTTAATAAAGAAAAAAGTCCGTATCAAGTATAAAGTAGAATTAACATTAATTGAAAGCACTTATCCATTTTTCCGAGCGAGCGCGGCAAAGACAAAACGAAAGGCTATATCAATTTACCCAGAATCCAGGCGGCTTAACCGTCGCCGTCTCTCTTCCCTTAATTAAGCCACTATTTACCTTTATCGATGGCTCCCGGGAAATTAGAAACTCGATAACGTATTTTCATATCTCCGGCAGTTACGAACGAGACAGAAAGAGAGACTGAGAGAACCACTCCCACGGCCAATTCGATCCATTACACTCGCTTCTTCGTTAACTCACCCCTGCAGATCTGTACGAGCTTCTGCGCCCCGCGCGGAAACTTTCAGTATTTTCTCTCTTCCGGAAGCGCGCGCAAACTTTTTAATAAAGTAAACAGCAAACTTTTTTTTCCAGGATGAGCCGGTGTGTATAGCTTGTATATTACTGCGGCAAATTAAGTTAATAATACGGCTGAAACTTGGTAATGCAATGAAACCAGATGTGCATGTATATATAGGCAGTGTTACGCCGCTGTGCAAGCGGTCACCGACATCTGCGGGGTATCGAAACTGCGTAACTCATTAGCCACGGCTAACACCTTCCGCACGCGCGCGGTGTTTCCCGATAACGGTATATATGGGGCTATACGTGTTTACGCACCTGACGATAGGGCAATTAACCCGGGCGCCCCTGGGCTACTCCGCGAATTTTAACGTTAAGTGCTGTTTTTATTGTGCCGGGCCGGGTGTTTATCTGCGTGGAAATTGTTGATGCGTCGCGATTTGTTTTGAGAGGAAATTAGAGCGATACTTGGGCGTCTTGCGCTTATAGTTGAAAAAGACCGAAGTTGAACCTATAACTTCGTGCGATGCTTTTTTTAAGGGAGGATGATTTGAAATGTTTCTAGTTTATGGACAATGTAGTTGTTGAAAATTGGATAATGATAAATGTTATAATTTAGCTGGAGCAATAATTATCAATTTTTAACCATATGACAATTATCGTTTATTAAATAGGTTGATAATATAATCGCATATTACAAACTGTTTATTTATTCATGTCGGTAAGCTCATCCTGCATTCGAAATTCCAAAAAGCAGGTCAGTCTGCGTATTGCATCATTCATTAATAATTTCAAAAGGACAATAATTATATTGGCAATTTTCATATTATGAATTCGGTACGGAACTGCGATGAGTTATCCATAATTATTCTGCATTTCAATGAACGTAAAGATGAATTATAGAACTAATGAGAGTGGAAAATAGTAAAATTAAAGCTCTCATTATACTAAATTTCTAAACCTTATTGTCTTTTGGAATGGAAATTTTTATATCCCAACAGCAGCGCGAAAAATTCAACCGAAAAGTCAATAAAAATTAAAATTTAATTAGACCGACACGTCAAAACCCGCATTTAAAAATCTGCCAATCTCTTCGTGAAAACTAAAAATACTCCCGAATAAACGCCCCCTAAAATTCAGCGATCCAAATATAGTTACATAAAACGTCACTTCACAAAAGCATCGCCGCGGCAAAAGCTACATAAAATGCCACTTTCCAATCCCAAAATCATCTACATCGCACATCCATCAGCTCTGCCTATCTCCGGAAAGAACAAAGAGAGCCGTCCGCGCGATCATCTCGCCCGAGAGCCCATCAGCAGCTTAACGTTCCCCTGCAATCCACTGAAAGCGCGCGGGAATAGGAAGGAGAGCAGGAAAAATAAAAAGAAAAGTATACGTATGCGAATCAGCGGGTCCAATCGTCACCGACTCGCGTACATACCCACTTTGGCACTTTATAAAAAGGGAGAAAAGAGAGGGAAAGAGTGTAGCTCCTCTCAATGAGGTAAGCGCTCCGAGTTGGAAATAAGCGGCTCGCTGGAATAATCCGATCGTTGATCCGCGGCGCGCGGGGCAACGGCATGTATATGTATAGAGTATAGTAGTGTGTATATATATATATATATACGTTGGCGCGCGGCGCCGCCTTTCGAGAGAGCCAAGCATCCGGCGAAGGAGGATCAGGAAGAATGGAAACGGGGAATGTCGGTCACTGGGGCCCTCTTTCCAACGCGCTGAGCGAGCGCTCGCTCTCTGAAGATCGAAGCGAGAGATCCGCGCGCGTGTATATGCAGTCAGCGGAGAGTCTCCGCTGTATATAGGAATGCAACGCAAAGAGCCAATCACTCCGCGGCGAGATCGCGACCTGTTGAACTGGCCCGCTCGTATAGGTAAACTATAGCGTTGAGCGGATTATCAAGTGCGCTGATTATTCGAGCGAGGGAGAGGTTTTTTTTTTAAGGTTTGAGGCGAGATAGTTTTGGTTTTGTTTGGGTTAGTGTTGCGATGCTTTTGAAGCTTTTTCAGTTGGTGGGATGAGTTGGAGTTGCGAATTCTGCAGGTTTTTTGGAGAAAGTTTTGTTAAATTTAGCTGCTTTCTAAAATTCAAAGTTATTCGCATGCCTAGTGCGACGTTGAATCGACTTTTTTACTTTTCTCGTGGTTAAAGTATTTCCTTTGTTGCTGAAATATATTTATGTGTTAAAAATGTGTTTTTTAAACTTTGGTTGTCAGTTGTTATTTAAATTTTATATTTCATATAAGTTTAGAATAAACTGTACTTCCTAATTATGCTAAATTTTATTTCAACAGAAATAAAAAGAAAAAATTGAAAAAATGTATTTTATTGTAGAATTTTAATAAAATCATGATAAAGTTTTCAATTTTCTTCCGCGTCGAAATGAAATATAATAAAATATAAAAACTTTTTTCATAATATAATACTTCATATTTATTCTCAATGCTTTACATTTGATCTCATCACACTTTTGCCTCGCTAAATTAATCGAATACTAATACTTAACTATTACAAAGATAATAAAATTAATTTAATCAATACAACACCTTATAAATTTCAATAACAAAAACCCCAGCAACGCGCCACCATTAAAAACTCGCAAAACCAAAAACCAAACAAAGAAAAATCCCCCAGCAGCTCCCCGCCATCAACATCACCTCATAAAACCACTGTAAAAGCGATCCCATCACCCCCACCCGTCGATACCTCGCCTCCCAGCCGCATAAAAAACCTTCATTAACGGAGTCAGAGCGAACTTTCATCCGGTAACATCGGCGCGCTTCCTCTTTTTATTCGCGTATTCCGCGAGCGAGAGAGAGAAAAAAATCAATCGCGAACAAAAGGAATCGGACTGCTATGGGTCTTTGTTTTTAAAGAGACTTCTTGTTCGACTCTGCGCGCTGGAGAACATAACGCGACGAACGGGCCGCTAATTAAGCGGCTGCTGCTCCTGGCTGCTGGCCCGCTGCTGCTGCTACTGCAGTGTGAAAAGAGGGGGGAGTTCTTAACGATCCTAGGGGCTTAATCGAAGGCTACATAGAGAGGAGGGAATGCGCGAAATTAGGTCAAACGCCGCTGCGAGCGCGCTGCTCTTTCGTGTCTTTGCTTACGCTTTTTGTTGCTTTTTCTCTGTGCGAGAGCGATGTTATTAATTGTGAATGGTAATGTCTCTCGCTGTTTATTTACGTAAGAATTAATTGCTTTTGCCATTGTGGAACGGTGGGGAGAAATTAATTATCGGACTTTCTGGTTGAATTATGATTTTTGTGAAAATGCAGTTTTTAGGTTTATTTGAGCGAGTAGTGCTGTTGGTGCGTGCGGAAAAATGAGCGTATTTATCGCGCATTCACAGTCGGCTTGAGTTTCAATACTGTTAAGGAGCCTAGTTTCCTATATATTCGAGCCGAGTGATTTCTACACGATTCTTATGCAATTCGCATGCCTCTAGCGTAGGTATGTGATTCACGTAGGAAATTCGTAAGACTTTTTGACATTCCCGAGTGAGTCATGTTTCAATATCAAAATTTTAGTTGTTATACGAATGAGAATAATTATTAGAGTTTGCAAAAAGATTTGTTCAACTGAAAAGGATTGGTTTTTAAATATCAAAGCTTTATGCACATGATAATTTTAAGCAAACCATTTTCGAAATTTGCTTTTCGTGTGTGTATTATAAATTCTCTATTTTCTTAATTAAATAATAATACCGATTTCATACCATTTTTGTTTATATAAATAAGCGCAAATATGTAAATCGTATAATACTTATATTAAAAATTTATTTGTTTTATTGAATTTGTTAATCAACTGTAAAATACAATAATTATAAATTATATAATTGAAAAATCTAATAAATGAAAATTTACATAAGTCTATTCATATTGAATGTGAAACTTTATCTATAAGTGTAGTTAAATTTAACACGATGTCAAGTTCAAATTTCCAAAGTTGTCATGATGTTTGGCATGAAAATGCTAAAGTTATACTAATTTTATGTTTTGAAGTTCAGAAAGTTTTGAAAATTGAAACTTTCGGGAAAATTGCATTCACCCATCAGCTTCAGTAATAAACCCAAAGTATTTTCTGTAAGGCACTGAAATTCAACATTTTGGGTAGACCGAACTTGCATTATCATAATTATAATAAAGTTTTAATGCGAGTTTTAAAATTCCAATTTTTTAATATTCTCAGCGGATGTAGTAATGAAATTTAAATTTTATTGATTCTAAAATAACACCTTAATGACTGTAAAAGCAAAAATAGTTTCTTATGCTTGATTAATAATTGTATGATTATAAAAAAAGTAACTCGCTAAATCTTGAGATAATTAATATATCTCTTATCTTAGTTATATATATTATATTAACTAGTTATTAAAATTATAAAAAACAGCGAAACCTAGATCAGTACAAACCATTTTTCATAAATCAACAGATTTTGGTTTATCAACAACACTATTTTGACTAAAGTTATAATCCTAACGGTAACTCCCAGGAAAATAATCAAATACCACTTTTTCCGGCTCGAAAGCAAATTAAAGTTTCACATCCGCACTTCTAAATAACTGTAAACGATTCGCACAACCGATCCACCGCAATCAGCAACAATACTACAAACACCAAACCGCCGTTACCAAACCCAACATCAAAACCCCCCCACAAAAAAGTACATCCAAAACTAACCAAAGCATAAGCCATCTGCCACCAAACCATCCCACCCTCTTGCAAAACGTAACCGAAATAATTTCCGGAACGCTCTCGGTTTTTGCGCGTGTACCGGCTCCTCTATATACCTACGTCGCGCCGGCCCACGCGGAAGGGGGTCATATACACACACGGAGCATTCGCGCTCTGTGCGCGCGCGCCAGCTACTCCTTCCTCCTCTTTCTCTCCAGCGCGCGCGGCGCGCTTGACGCGAGTATAGCCACGGCGCCGAGCGAGAAACAGGTCGTCAGTGTTCCGCTGCCGCTCCACGCGAACTGTACTCTTATATCTGCGCTCTCTCTCGCGCGCTAAACCAGAGTGTCTCTTTATATACACGGATATATATATCCTTCCTCGCGCGGCGCGGAAGAAAGTGTGTTATTTTGATTTTTTTATTTTACTATTTCGTTGGAAAAGGTGAAGGCAGGAGGAATTTGTTTGTTGGCTGGCGGGAGAGTTTTTACGTGAGGAAGATTTTTTTCTTTGAGGGGAGAAGAGCGGAAGTTGAGAGGAAGGATTTTAAGCTGTTTGAGAGGCGCCAAAGACGCGCAGACTTTCACATTTTGGGTGAGTGAAACTGAGCGCGCTGCGCATTTTTCGAGATGGTTTTTTATTAGGAAGTTATTGTTTATGGCTGTTGTTTTTAAGCTGTTTCGATCGTTTTGCGGATGGGATGGTTGCTGATTTTATTTTTCATATTTTTATGGGGTTGAGATTGAAATTAGTTTTTGATTTCTTAAAGATTAATTTGCAAGAAAAAGTTTTGCAAAGTTTGCTCAGTGTTTGATTGCAATCTTTTCGAAACTTAATTAGAAAGTATAAAGTTATTATTAATTTAACAAATTTCAGTATTCATTAAAAGAAAAATTATTTTATTTTAAACTTTGCGCAATAACAACTTTGTAGAAGTAGCATTGTTAGCAGTAGTGTAAAATTTTCCCAAGTCACCCGTGAGAAAAACAGCGATCGGCTCAGAAGTGAATGCACTGACCGCGCGGATAGCTATATACAAGAACGACTCCAGTGAAAGATACCTAATACTGCTTCAACACATTTGCTCACAGGTTAACATTCCAAATGCGCACTAAAACTGTTTTTCTTCAGATCAATTTTCTTTAGAAAGTAGGAATTTTTAAATGGCCAAAGAAATGACAAGTATTCGCATAAATCGATGGAATTTTGTTTTACCGAGTTTTTGGCAAATGTGTCAAATGTAAAATAATTTTTTTATTGTTATTAACTATTTTTGGTAAATTTGATAATTGGAAATCATTTATGTATCACATGCGGATAAATTTATAATTTAATTTTCAAACAGATTTTAAGTAATTATGACATAATAATATAATTATCTTTATTATAATCTCAGCAAATAATTCCATAGCAAACTGGTTAAACATAAAATTTAATCCTAGAATGACTAATACCCCGTAACACGAATCACATACCGTTATCGAGTTCGCAAAAAAACTCTATTATTCCCTTTCCTCTATTCTCAAAAATACCAGCTCAAATTTCATTCCCCATCACCCGACGCGAAAAAAAAAATCGACTGTTTACGTTATCAACCCCAACCGATCGAGCCCACCCAGCCAAGCGCTCTCAGCCCTCCCGCAATTATTACACCGCCTGCTCGCGCAATCCGACCAGCCGCACGCGCCCGCGTAATAATCCATATATACATACATACACACACCCCATATCCAGCCTATATCAGCGCTCTCCTTTGAAATCACTACATATCCGCTCGCGCTGAAAACTCCAACTCCGCGCACGCGAAAAAACAAAGGTGCGCGCTCGCGTTCACGTAACTCCCGCACAGAGGCGCACACGTATATAGGCAATTGCCTCGGTGATTCCAAATAATGGGCGTTTATTCACGGCAGCGAGCCGCCGCTGAAAACGGCCCCGCACACACGAGCCCACGGCCGTGACTTATTGCGACTCTACAGCCGCGGCGGAGCTCGCTGCACGTGAGTGCAATGGCACCGTGCACGCGACACTCTGTCCCTCGCGACAGGGCCAAGTGTGCTGTGCCAGCTCTCTCTCACTGCGCTGGCCACTATCCTTCTATATACATATACCAGCTGAATTTTCCCTCGACGTACAAATTCGCCGGAGAATACAAATCGCCAGAGAGGCTAGCATTTTTTTTTCGAGAGTGTGTGTATATATATACACGCATCACACAGCCCTCCTCAGCTGCCTCTCGCCGGGGGAAATGAATTTATGACTTTCATTTGCGGCTCCTTTCGGCCAGGATATCTCGCGTGTATTTTTAATTAACAGCGGCCCGAAGCGCACGCCGGGGACAGCCGCTCTAATTTTTCCTCTCGCCCCCGCACGCATTCAGACTTTTGCGAGAGCGCCGCGGATAATTTGTGAATTTTCGCGGGGCTAACGATCCAAGTTGCGGGACGAGGGGGAGGATGTGTGCGAGCGCGCTTAGGGAGCCGTGCTTTTTTTTGCCCCTGCAGAGAGAGCTGGAAATATTAATGCGAGCTGGCTGCTCTCTGCTAATTGCTTTAGTTGGATGTTTTTGCGCGGCGTTAATGTATGTGTAAGCAAACGGAGCCGAGGCGTTTTTCTTTCTGTCGAGAGATGGGTTTGTGATTAAAAAAAGGAGGAAAAAAGGGAGCAGCTTGCTTAGAATTTAGTGCGCGCTTGGTTTCGTGGAACGAGGAAAAGTTACAGCCGTAAGTTCTGTCTGATTAGCTTCGGGATTTAGTAAGATCTAGATGGAGTGCTAGTTCCGAGGAGGCTGCGGGGAGAGGTGATGGGAGTTTATTAAGATTTTCCGCTGGAAAGAAATTTCAGCTTTACGAGGAATTTTCTTTGAGCGAACGATGGGAGAGGCGAGATAATTTATAGAAATATAATAAGACGGGGATTCGGAAAAAAAAAGCTTGCGAAACACTTACCAACTCACATAAATCTCGAGAAGTTTATGTGACTCCGGGTCAGCTGGCACATAAATCCTGCGATAGAATTTTTCCACGATGTCCCGTATTAACAACTTCATAATGCCGCGCTCGTAAACAAGCAATCTTACGACGTTCGAAATGTACCCAAATGAATACAAAATTACATAGAAAGCTTAGTTAACGAGCAGTCCTTCTATACCTTCAGAAACCAACTCTCCAATCAAACAAAACCCCGACAAAAGCACTCTCACGTACAATCCCCCCATCCATCTCTAATCACACCCACATCCCGCATCCCTCTCATCTCTCTTAACCAAGAATCGTCAGCCTCTCAAGCTCCCCGTCATTAAAAAAAAAGCTCCCTGCAAGCTCAAAATTAAAAGTGTCGAGCTTAGCGCGAATCCCTCATCGAATATCCGATCAACGCGCCGACAAAAGGTCTCGTTACACGCTACAGAGAGCGCTTCAAAGGCCGGGCTGCGTCAAAGCGCCTCCCAGGCGCATAACCCACGAGCGTAGGGGAAAATCAGCGATCGGCCGCGCTCGGCCGTATACATCCTTTAACGAGGCGAATCCGCGAGAGCTGCGGGCGGATTAAGTATATGCGCGCGCGAGAGGCGAAAGGAATCGGTGTCAAGAGAGCTCTGGGAGTGCTTGTGTATAATGCCAGCACGGACTGCGGCCGCGGCTCGCTGTTCCGATCTGGTTAACCTGTTGATATAACAGCTCAATTTCGCGCCGCGCTGATGGCCGGTGACGGCGCTGGGATACACTGTGGGAATGGAAAAAGGGTTAGCGTCATGCCGAGGGGGGAGAAATAATGCGAGGAGTGACAGATGTAGATGAATATTTTTGGATTTTGTGTGGTTTTTCGAGGTGATCCGTCATGGCGTTTGGGTTTTTCATGCGTTAAAAATAACGCGGCTGTCTTGAAGGCGTGGCTGTGTATATAAGGATAACTGACGTGACTAATTGCCGTGAAATATTGTGCGATTCAATAAGAGAAAAGCAAACTTCTGGAATTAAATGAAATATAAACGTGTCCCCCGGTGATCCCGTGATAAATGAATTTTAAAGAACGGCCCGAATCGTCGCGCTATTCATCATAACGGATTAAAAATTCAAAAGTGAGTTGGCACTAAAGTTACGGCTCTGAACTGCAAATGATATCGTTACGCAGCGAGCCGCGACGGGATCCCGATAAAACTGCGAGCCTCGCTATTATTAGATCCGTCAGTCAGCACAACAACAGATTTAGCTGCGTATTTACGGTAACACATCGCGCCCAACTTTCGAAAAAAAAACTTTCCAAGCATCCAGGAAAAAAAAGCCCTAAACTTGCAGCACCAAACTCGAGATACACAGCTTTCAGCAGGGCGAATCTGTCACTGATAACGCCCGCTAAATTTCCTCCCCAAGATATTCCAAAATCTTTCCCAATCTCCGGAAACTTTGGAAAACCGCGATTACTCAGGCAGCCGCGTGCAAGCACATGAACGCCCGACTTGATCAACCTTCGGGCCTCCGCGCCGGGGCATGATTATATCATTAAAACTACGAGCAATAACCCAAATGAGGAAAGAAGGGAAGAAACTTCGGTGAGGAGCAGCGTGCGAAGATTCGAGCAAGGAGAGAGAAGACAAAGGAGGGGGGGGGGCGACAGAGAGAAGAGTTCGCGTCAAGATTTACCGCTTTCAATAAAGCAGTGGAGAAAGTCAGCTCTCTAAGGAGGGAGCGACACGCGCGCTAGACTAAATTCCAACCCTCTTTTTCCGTCGACGTGGCCGCCCCCGCTTTTTTTTCTCCTTATACTCCGGCCCGCTGATAAAGAGTTCAGTGAGCCGGATAATTTATTTTTAGCGCAATTAATAAGAGACGCACTCCTGAGCTTTTATTGCCTTTTATCTCACGTGAAGAGGGCCGATAATCCGAGTTTAATGAGATTTTTTCCGAATTTTCCCGCGCGCGCCGCGTCTCTTCCGCTCTTTCATTTGAAGAAAATTAAGCGTCCTAACAGCGCGACGTTAATTTTCCCCGGAAAAGACGAGAGGCGGGAAAAAATTGCGGGATTCCGGGTCTGTGTGTGGAAGTCTACGTTGGATAGAATGAAAAAAGGTACCTTACCAGCTTAAACACGCTTGAAACACATACATTTTTCTCTCGGCTTCGCGATTTCGGTCTGAGAAGTTTGAAGGATACTCGTCGGAAGCTGCTCGAATTTTTTGGGGATGTATAATTCCGAGCCGTCTGCTGGCGCTTGATGATGGAGAAGCGAAACTACTTATATAGCTTTGACTAGAGAGAAAGGCAGGCATTGGAAACACGCTAGTTTTGGAAACTACTTTTTCAAATATTTTGGCAATTAAAAAAGTTGACTGAATGAGATGCTTTTTAGCGTGGAGCGGTTGGAAAGTCATTCAGCCGTTCGTAGAGTAGTCTTTGTCGGAGTATAAAATTCGCTGCTTATCTGCGCCGAGCTTATTTACAGAAAGTTTCTGGGTTCTTTTATTTTAGCCGTTAGGAAGCTACCTTCAAAAGAAATTTTCCTTAAGTGCTGAGAGCATTCATCCTGCTAAAAGGGTATGTACGTAGATTAGTTTGAACAGCAAATGCTTCACTGTATCCGCGCATATAAAAAGTCACTGGAAATTTACGTTGAGAGAGTAATTTTACGGAAAATTGCGGATTCTTTTGTGACTTTCATTAAGTGGATCTCATTTCTGACTAAGTGAAGAATCAAAGTACTGAATAAACACGGTTGCTAGCAATGATTTTGTAAAGCATAATGTAAAAAGCTTCAACAGAAATATAACTCATCAAAGCAAACTCGGTGAATTAAAAATGAATTACACAGTTCTTATGGATGATTTACAATTTTTTTTATTGATTTTTTTTAACTTTCGAATTAAAATATTTACAGTCGACCGAAGAGAGTTCACTTAGTGAAGAGAAAAAAGAACTGAAATAGCATCAACTATTCCAGGCACGCTTATACCTGTTGAAGCTTACAATTATCGTTTCAATTCAGCAGCATTTTTCTTTTCAAATTTTTTATTCACAGCAAACATCTCATAAAAATTTCACCTCCCGCAGTACCAGTTGCTGAAAAGCACTTGGCAAAAAAAGGGGAAAATTCTCGTACAGCAGTTATAATGAAAAAAATAGTATACGTATAAAAAATTCACTCCGCTCGCTTCCTAAAAAACAAATGCGCAAACTTTTCTCAAAATCACTAGCTCGCGAGCCCAATTATCCCCAAAAAATCCTTTATTAATCAAACTATTCCACATCTCTCTAATCACCCGTTAATTTTAATCTCGTACTTACCTTCATTTCAACTCCAAATTCACACTGTCAAATCAAACAGCCCGTGATATATCCCTCATCCCGGCGTAACGCAAGCAGACAGCTCTTATCTCTTCCCCCCCGTTTCTATCGGCGCAAACTTCCAGACAACTGCAAGCTCGGCTCCATCATATTCCAACACAAGAAACTACCTCAGCTCCCCGCGCCATATCGAAATCCCGCGGGGCAGCGGACTCACCTTGTCAGTACATTAAACCAGTATAACGAAGGCAAAACAGAGGCGAGCTATGTGTTTATTTGAAATTTGATTAAAGTCAAACAGGCCGCGCCGCCAGCTGCCTATGCAAACGAAGCGACGCGCGTTCCAATTTGGAAAATTTAGTTTCCCGCAGCGTTTCTCTAATGTATAATGCGCCTCGCGCACGCGGCCGTGTATTAACGCACCGATGCGGACTGGCTCTCTGACCCAGCTTCCGTTATCGTTTACACATCATTATGCGCGGGACGAGCGGCCGTCGGACGGCAAATTAGATGTTGCTCTTCGATTAGCGGCCGATCGATTATCGATGCGTGGCTGATTTGCTTTTTTCGGCCGAGCTTTTTCTTCCGCCGCGCGCACCGTGTAATTAGGTTCTTTAATGTTTCGGTGAAACGAGCGGGTTTTTTTTTCGGAGCGATCGAGTCGTTTTGTTGGGTTGGAGGGGAGAGTGGTATGTATTTCCGGTGGTTTTTGGTGGGGCGTTTTTTTTCGTTATGGTTAATAATGTGTTTGCTTGTTTTTGCGTGATTAATTAAAAGAGTATGGATACCGGAAGATATTTGCGTCGGGGAGATTTATTCGCTTAGTGCTAATTTATTTGCATATTTATTGCAAATTTCTGTTGGGTGTGAATGTGGCAAAAAACGATAAGATAATAATTTATGGGTTGGCGAAATCCGGTTTTCGCATGCCTGCTTTTGAATGTTTTTTGAAAAATAATTTTTTTATTTTCACGCGCTCTCGAAACTCTTAAAACTGGATTTTGGAAAACGTAAAATTCTTTATAGACTTTCATAACGTTATTCATATTTATAAATCGAAAAAATGTAATAAAATTTTCGATGCAAAAGTATTTTTCGATAAATTCTCAAATAATACATCAATTCACTGGCGCATAATAATAAACAGTAATTATTGAAAATCGAATGAAAACAGATGCTCTTTAATTTCAAATAGATGCGGTAATTCAGTATTATTAAACCCTTTATCGCTCCCCATTAACATCGAAGAAAAGTTTCATCCAAGAATCGCCGGCGTGGAGTAACTACTTCCGTTCTAGCCGATTGAAATATAAGAAAGAATTCCAGCGAGATAGATTCAATTTTTCAAGCCGATGGACGACGAAACGACACTGGAGACACTACGGGGACGCGGTGATTATTTCGCGTCATTGCAGTTTCCCGGCGTCGTTAGACACAAAGAAGAATCGAGTTTCCTATTCGATCTTTTTAGAGTAATCTCGAGAACCTTTTTTCGCTGGACTTGCCGGGATGTCTGGCGCTATTTTTCCTGGATAGCGATGAAAGGCTGCGCTGTATTTTTCCGCGGACCTTATGAAAACTTGTAAAAAGCTTTCATGAGTTTTTTTTTAGAGTTGTAATGAAATTTTTCGATATTTTAAAATTATCGGTTCTGTCGGGCACTTTGTAGTTTTAACTTTTTGCCGTAGTTTTGGAATTGGAAAATTTTACGCAGTCTCGAATGGCTAATTGAAGAGATCGAGGAATTATTCTTCGATTGGGTTTTTACAGCCAAGACTCGTTTGAATAATTAAAATATCTATTTTTACGGTTTGAAATAAATTTATTCATTAATATCTTCTTACACCGAAATTTACTCAAAACTTTAATAAATTTAATTAAAAACTTCAATTTCAATCAAATATAGAAATCCTATATTCAATCAAGACTTCCTCCCTTCAAGAAGATATTTTTGACAGTGCAAAAGAAAAAAAAATGAAAATAAACTCTTAAAAATTATGCTAAAAATAATTAAGAAAATCAAAAAACCCCCATCCCACCTCAACCTCAAATTAAACCAAAAAATCGCGATTCCGCCCTAAGCCAAGCCCACTTAACCACCCGCGTCAGCCCACTAATAAAAAATGAAAAGCCGCAACCTATTTTTTGCTCATGCCCAAAGTCCGTCGCCCGGCTTCACTCTTTCACCCTCTCCCTAAAAAAAAAAAGAAAAAAAAAATGAGCTCCCCGCTGAATATTTCAGAGTCCAATCCGGCTCTCTCGGGACGATCTCATATTTTAGATTCGCGCGCTATACACATCTACGTGTATATATATAGAGCACGAGCTTGCGGATCGAAGCCGCAGCAACATATAGACGAGCGCGCGTAAAAGCAGGCTGCAGCCTCGCGCGCGGAAATCCCACTCGAATCAGTGCGCTCGCGGCGCGGCGCTCGTTTAATAGGGGATCCGCGGACGCGAGAAGGGGATTTTTCGCGATTTAATTGGATCGGGCGCGTATATAGATTCGAGCCTGCTCGAGTCATTTGTCGAGAGGCTCGCTGTGCTGGAGAATTGGCCTTTAACCGAGCGTTGTAAGTAATTGATTCTGTTGCGGAGCGCTGAGTTTGCTTTAGAGGGAAATGAATTTTTTGCTGGGATGAGCTGAGCTACTGGAAGGGATGGTGTTGTGCTTGTTTTTGTGAAGATGAGAGTATGGGATTGTTTTGATTTTGTTTTGTTCTAGTAGTATAAATTCAATGCTCTTGTTACTTAATGCTTGAAATGAGTTGTTGGGTGAAATTAAAATTCGCAGTATTTTCCTACGAAAACGAGGATCGTGAGCGCGTAACGCGATATTCAGGAAAATTTTAATGTAAACTGCGTGAACGTTAATGCAAAAACTTTTTTCCCGCGAGAGAAAATGAGAAAAACTGCGTGGAAATTTTTGGAACGCTGATGTTTTGCAGAAAAACAAATAAGCTGATTAAAATTCTTTCGGCCTAACTGAAAAAGACTAATGGCCAGGCTTAATAATAAAAGCGCTGACGAAGCATGAAAAACCTCATACATATGCGCAACGCACATACGTAAAAATCCATTACATTCAACCTTACCAAAAACACCTTAAAATCTCAAAAATACAATAATCACCACTCCCGATATGAAAAATAAAAGACTCCAATGCACCCCAAGCGCCTCTCACCCCAACCATCATTTATTCCGTCCATCCCAAAACTCCATCCTCCCACCAGCCCCCCCATCTAAAATAGTTAGCAGCACGTTCACGCCCAGGCGCACTCCCGCTTAGCAGCGATCCGTCAGAGCCTGGCGCTGCAGAGTTTCGGCTTGACCGGGCCGAGCGACTAATTCAATCGGGCCGATCGAAGCTGCAGGCGGTGCCGGGCGCGAAATATCCTCGACGACAGATTAAGCTCCGGGGCAAGCGGCAAGTTTCCTCGCTCCGCCGTTAACTCACCTATATACAGCCGAATCCGCCAGACCAGCAGCAGCGTTACTAGCACGGCCGATTAATTAGCATTTTAATCGCATTTCCGCAGCGCAGGGGCGTATATACGCGTCTCCCCGCGCTGTGACGGATGAAAATCGAAGTAACGGCGCGGAAGCGGCCCGATGATACGCGCGCTTCTTGCTGAGCTAACGTTTTGCGGATGGCTCGTTAGGATGGCCCGATCCCTGCCCCGCTGCGTTAATTTTACCGAGCTTCCGGAGTTACGAGTGACAAAGCGGGGGGATGGATTGGCTAACGCGGCGCGTTGTTTAAACAAATTGAAAGCTGAGCGCGCGGCTTACTTTGGCCTAGTGGAAAATTGGGTTCCGTTACTGCGCAAAGCTGACTTGCACTGTCACCGTCGGTCCGCGTAACTGTTGGCAATAATGTATAGATTTGCGGATGGGAGAGAGGCTAGTTGCACGCGCGTCGAGTTGGAAGTTGCTTGAAGTTTGGCCGAGTTATCTTATACATCAAAATATTTGGAAAGAAAATTTGGATGTTTGATCGGACTTAATTAGGTGAGCGCGTGTTTACAGTGGATTAACGGCTGTGAGATGGAAAGATAGTATGAGTTTGTGGCATTGTTTAGAGCCGAGGGAGGAGGGAGGACTGATAAATATGAAAGTTGACATTTTCTAAAGAAAGTTGAGGATCGTACTGATATAAGTAGGTTGTATAAAGTGTGGAATTTCTATGTGTAATAAGTAGAATCAGCGGGCTGCGGTGAGACGAAAGTGTGTATAATTTTTTTAAATAGCTCTTTGTTAACTTAGAGAATAATGAGAATGATTACTATCTTTGCTTTTGTTTTGTTGAAATTAAGAATACAGAGTTTATCAATTTCTGGGAAATATATACTGTTTCGAGTTAATATTCACAAAATGAATGGTATTATACTAAAATTTTGTTATTTTCTGAAAATAAATTTTATTGCTAAAAACATTTTAATTTGCGAAAACAAAAACGATATTTAAACGGCTTATTATCGATAAATCATTATCATTTTGAATAATGTAAAGGTACATAACTGAAATTTTATAATGCTGTAAATTAATATTTAACGTGACAGCTATTTCTGTTTATTGCATAATTAACCAGCGCATTGCAAATAGCGTTTACACAAGATATTATTACGTACACTTGTGATATTTGATATTGCAGTAATTTTTGGTTAAAAAGCTAATTCTTACATAGTATACCAGTAACAGAATTCAGAAGTCTTATAAAGATTTTAAAGTAAAATGTAATTGCGATCCAATGCGAAATTATATATACTGAAGAAAACCGATTATTTTAATCTAGCTAATTCATTTTTATTTTGCTTCATAAAGTTTGAAAATTAAAAGTTTTTCCGTAAATTAGAATTAAAATGTTATTATTGCAGTTATAAAAATGTAGTAATTATTAATTTTACGTTCATAGTTGAAATTATTTCATGTATGTACATATTTAATAAACTCAAAAATGAATAGTTTATTATTCTAATGAATTCATTAAAATTAAGGCAAAGTTTTAAAATTATATGTATACTATAAAATGGAAAGGTTTAATTATAAACTGTACCGATCCAGAAATATTAAATATTTCTAACTAACTAAATCAATTACATTATTTAAAAATATTTAAATTCAAAGTTCATTTTTGCAAATAAAAGAATATTAAAAATATTTAAACAAATAATTGCAACGACAGACTAAAACAAACAACATAAATTAATTAGAACGCAACTTTGCGCGAAAAAGATGCAAAGAGACTAAATAATTAGCTAGATTTCCGGTTTACGGTAGTTAATTAGAACAAGTTACTGCCAACTTCATGCAGCAACCGCAATTTTTAAAAATCAAGTACTTTCAAAAAACACATATATAAGTATTTCCTTGCCAAAACTTTACGCCAAGTTATTTTCAGTACAATTAATTTCGCAATTTTCTTCATCAACAGCTATGACTAGAAAAACGAAGTCGACTTCCTCCTGGAATCCTCCCGTCCGAACTTCAAAATTAATAGAATCCTCAATTCCGAACTTTCGAATACGCCGTCCCGAGAATGTAGGTACACTACTTTTCTCGCTGACGTCAAAAGTGAAAATGCCCGTAGCTCCTATTACCATACAGTAACTTCCTCTAAACGATTCAAAATCCATTACAATCACTTGGCACGCCGGCAGAAAGGAAGCAGCTCCGCCTCCCAGCCAGAAATTAGCGCCCTCATCCTCGCGTCATCTTCTAAACAAAGGCGAAAAAAAGTTCCGGCTGCCTCGTCACACAAAAGCTATATCCCTCTCTATATTCTCACACTCCAAGCTCGATTTCCAGCGGCAACTTCGCGCCCGCAAAGATCCAATCTTCCCGCGCGCTATACAAAAGAAACGCATCGAGTAAAAAAAAAGAAATCACAGGCATTGTGCTCTTATACGCACACATAATAACGACATAACCGCGTTGCGCGCTACTCCCTTTTTCCTCAGCTTTTTCGCGCTTCCGGTCCCGAAGTGCGCGTATATGTGTATGCAGCTTATACTCTCTCTGGTTTTATGAAAGTGCCGCATAGCGATGACGCCGGGGAATACCGGCGATGCGTGCGCATGACAATAGAAAGTTGCCGGCGCGTCTCGTCGCGAGTTTAAAGCGGCGAGACGACGCAGCTCGCGAGCACACATACTCCATCGACCCGGAAGGAACTCGAGTGACGAGGCTGACCTGAATCCGAAGCGAGCGAGCCTCGCCGATGGCCGGCCGAAGAGCCGCGCGGCTCTTTATAAGCAGATGCGCGTTAAGCTTTTCTTTCTGCTTGGGACGATTAAGGCGATGACGACGGGATCGTGAGGAAGGTTTTTTTTTCGGAGCTGGTGGGGGATTGGTTCGGTGTTTTGGGTTTGGTTTTGTGATAATGTTTGATTTTTTGTATTTTGTGGGATGAAATGGAGATGCAAATGCGGAACCGGAAAAAATTAGGCTTAGTTCTGCGTTCTTAATAAGGATTTAGATAGATCAAATTTGATTCAATTTTCTCTTGTTTTCAACAGAGGCATTAATAAATTAATTTTCTGTAATTTTTAGATAAATGCATTCGCTAGTGATATTCTTACAATAGATAACCTGCTGCTTTTAATTCCAGTTTGTTTTAAATCTTTAAAAGACCATATTTTTAGAATCTGCGAGTGACAGAAAGGTTACGTATTTCTTAAAGTATTCTTATATTCTTCGGAAAATAGCACTTGATCAAATCTATTTTTACGCTGGAATAAGACGTGCGTATCAATATTATAAGTCTTTCGTGAAATATATCCTTTTATTTTTAATAAAATCGAATCGCAAGAATTTATTTTGAAATTTTATTTATAAATATATCATTATATTGCGAATAAGATAAACTCAATGCATTAAACTAATAATCAAAGAGATACTTTAGTCCGGTTTAAAAATAAAAGATAATATTAATTCTATTTATTTTTACATAACTTATAATATCATTATATCTATTTTATTCTTAAAATATTAATTTTGCTATTCATCTTTTAATTCCGTTTAGTCTATGTTGTTTAATTCTCTTAAAATCTTACGAGCTTCGTGGAAAATATGAAAGAGAAAAAATACTCAGAAAAGAGCGCATCTCATTAATATGTATGAGAAGGTTGACAGAAAAGTAGAAATTTCAGCAAACTAAGCAAGCATGTTTATTGGCTAAAGAATTATGAAGTAAATGAGCAATTATTTATACAATTCACAAAGAAGTAACTGTTGAAAAATTCTAATATTGCTGCTCTCTCTCTCTCTCTCTCTAGCCTAGTAGTTTTATTAAGTTTTCGAAAAGAGAAAAAAGACAAAGTAATAGTATCAGTTTATTATTTAAAAGCATTTTTTATAACCTATTTTATATTTTAATAACTTGTATAGAAAATTTTATAAACTAATTATTAGTCTGCTGACACCGCTTTTAAGTGAATTATGTCTTAAACAAGGTCTATCAATTTTCTCAAAAATGTGATCAAAGTTTACCTAGCAATTTAATTATTGCTCTTATGATAGAATGGTGTTCTTATCTTTGAAAATACCCTTAATATTATGTTTGAATTTACATAAAAAATGTATATTTTCTAATTATTACATTTTAAAAACCTTATATTTAAGATTTTAAAATATTTCTGTTAAACTACTATCAAAATTCATGTCTAAACTTCAACTACTTTCTCGCACGTTTTTAACTTTCACATTCTACATAAAGCTTACATTACATACATTAACATACTCAAAAAAAATGTATTGCAATTTTTGATAATATTTAAAATTATATCGCACAATAAAACAGATCAAACAACTCAAAAAAAAAAAATATTTTTTCAACCAACAGCAATCAACTTTGAATCAATTACGCAGCCATTGTCGCTTTGCAGCGTAATGTTGTCGGCGGTATTTAAACAGTTTTGTCCCATCCTCTTCAGTTCCTCATCAATTGAATTTTTTCGAGCTCGCTCGAATCAAAGTTCAATTTTCATTGGAAATATTGTTTTTGAGCGCGGCAAATTGAAACTTTGGCACTCGGCGCGCTTACCCCCACCCCTTAACCCCGGGGTATTCACGAGTGTCAATTACGGTTTTGCCGGGGCTATTTTAATAATGCCATTCCAGCGCGCACAAGCAAATTATCGATCACAGGTCCCAACGACGAAATTTCCATCGAAATCTCGCGTCCGAGCTCGTTCGAAAGCCCCCTTCAACAAAGCTCGAATCGCTCGCCGTAAAATGCGTATTCTCTTCGATGATGATCCCTTTGGGCTATCGTATTTGAAAATATATGTGTAAGTTTTGGTCGTGATTGAAACGGTTGGCTTGACTAGAATTATAAATTGGAATATAGAGTGGTATTTATAAGGCACGATATTTTATAGGTAAGTTGTATGCAAGATCGAATTATGATCAATTTAAGAACTTGAATTTTTATTGACAAGTAGATCATCAAATATAGAAAAATGCTATAAATATTAAATTTATTTAGAGAATAATAGTACTGTAAATAATGTTTACGAAAATAAAAAAATGTTTTTAAAAAATTCCTTTAAATCACGGGCTTGTTTCATGAGTATACAACGACAATGTTAATTGTGTTAAAACTTTTAAAACATTGTTTGAAATTGCTTACCCAATAAAGTGCACCATGTAAAAATAATTAAAAATTTTAAAGTTTCTCTTCAAAACGACCATTAGTAAATATTTTTATATTGAGTTTACATTTTGAACAATAAAACTGAAAAACATTCGTTAAAATTATTTGAATAATAATAGTGCTGTATTAGTTGAAGTTATTTTATAAAATTAGAAAATTTAGTAAACAGTTAAAAACATGATTTTAGTAAATTTTATAACTTTACATCATGCCTTGTTAGCTTGAGTATTACATTATCGTTCTACAATAATAATGAAAATTGCGATACGTTTATTACACAGTGTCTGGGTAACGAGGTTTTCACGTGTCTATCAAAGATTTAGTATAAGTTTCCAGGGTTTAGGTTAGGATATTCTCAAGAGTCTCAAAAGCAGCAAGAAACTTTGGCTGATGTGCTCGTCTCTATGCATTGTCTAGCCTGCAAAAATGTTCGTTTATTAGTCTCCAAAGTAAAGTGCATAGTCAGAAATTTCATAAATCAACATTAAATAAATAGCATTTTGATAAAAGAATTTCTTTATAAAACAATACTTAACTTGTAAGCTGCTAAAAATAGAATTACACGCCTGCGTAAAAAAAAAGGAAAATTAGCAAAAGCTCCGATTCACCAAGACAGCCCGCATTGACATATACTCTCAGAGGAGCTTTCAGAGCCGAACGCTTAACCGTGCTTTCAGTGCTCGACTGACCCTAACAGCCGTTAAAATAGAAGGGCCGCACCGTCTCGTGAATTCCATTGCGAGCTCCCGCCGCCTACTCCTCTCCGGCCTCTCGCGTAGTCATTAAATTTCTTAGGGCCAAGATTTTTAAGAGAAACATGAACTTTAAAACGTTTTTAAATTTATACTGTGTACTGTTTCTGAAAGAGCGCGAGCCGTAAGCCGGCCCATAATTCAGCTTTTAGTACTAGTAAAGCCAGCTCCTCTCCAAATGGACGAGATTTAACTTGAAAACGTCTTGATATAAGCAGCGCTATTTCCTCTCGGATCGCTAAAAAATAAAGCCCGCTAAAACGCGCTCGGCCTCTTTACCATTTATATTAAAAACAAAAAGCACGCATCTTCCGCTTTAAAATTTTAATCAGCGAGCCACCCTCCCGATTAGCGGCCGTAAAAGCCGGCATCGCGCCATAAATCGGCCTCGCTTTACATATTCCCTATAAACAAATAACGAAAAATAAACCGATAACATTTTTTAAAACCCCCTCTTAAAAAAAAAAAAAAACAGCACCCCCGTAAACGCGGACTTTACCGCTTTAATCGGGGCAAAATACAGGACGCGGCCACGAGCCATTACCCCAGCGCCAGCGTCCACCTCAAACAGCAGCGGCCTACACCCATAACGCAATCAAATAAGAGAGACCGGCCAGTGACGCAGCTCCGCTGCGGTCGTCCTCCCCCGCATACGCGCGAATATATCCACAGGGCACAGCGCGCGTCGCGCTCGGGCAGTTTTATTTCGGCATTATCGGCCGAATTGGCCGTCCTCATAATTATTCGGTGAAATTTTCGCCGGGAGAGACAGCTCCCTCCTAGCCTCTGGGAGGGCGCATGAATAATTTACGAGCGGGTCGTTAGCCAACGCGCGCGCGCGCGCTCAGGTACCGAAGGTGTACAGAGAGAGAGAGGAGGTGGAGGTATATAGTCGCTCAAACGCGCCGCTGGGTAATTACACGGCGGTAATCGGGCTCGGGAGCCGCTTATTATCCTGCGGCCTCGCCTCGCGAGAATTACGCGGGCGTAAGTGCAATTTTGGATGCTGCGCTGACGCTGATCGGACGCCCCCCCGATGCGCTGCGTTTGAGTTATGGGCTTGGACTTTGCCGATGGAGGCTTTTTGAGTAATGCTTTTGTTTTGGAGGAGTGACGGGGTGGTTGAAGATTGAGAGGTGAGGGGCCTCGTGAATTTAGAGAGAAATTTCGGAGCTAAGAGTTTATACCCGAGGGAGACGTTAGGGTTGATTGAGACGCATAAAAAGGGCCGTCTGCGCGGCTGCTTTTAAAAATCCACGATTTCGAGAATATATATCGGCTCGCGTCGTTTTAAAGGGGCTTCGCCCCGGCTCGTGACTCGGGAGCGCGGAGCCGGCTGAAAGAATAGTCTTGAAAATGACGCCGGAGCCTTTAAAGCGTTATTATGGGCCGTGAAATTCTATGTAAATAAAGGCTCTTGCCTTGGCGGATGTAAAATCGAGCGGGCGTTTTTTGAAAAATTTTTCACTCGCCTGCTTCTCGAGGGACACTTAAGGATAAAGTTGTTGAGCTCGATTGAATAACGTAAGAGGAGCTTATCCGTCCCCGCTTCGCTTTTCAGTAGAAGCAGACGGGGTATAGCGAGACGTGTACACATACTTGTCGCTCGCGTCGCTGTACTCTACTTTGCTCGAGATGTATTTTGATGTTCGATAATTGACTGTTTTCTCCTGGGATTAATTAGTGATGAAGCTTGGGAAATATGTTATATGCTTTTCTGCGTATTAATTTAGTTATTTTTTTTTATTTTATTATTTACGATTATTTTGAAATTTATATTATGCTTTTCAGAAATACTAATTAATTTAATTATTTTTCAAAAAAATTGCAGATTTGTAATAAAAGTGTGCTTTATATAGTTAAAATTGAATTTTCCTTGATTTAATATTTCAGTCCTTACAAAACTTTTAAAAAGCTTTTCTTGAAAATTGACTTATTCAATTATTAAAATTGATTTACTCTTATCAGAAATTGTAATTTTAGCTCGCTGTAGAGATAATTTTTAAAATACAAATAATATTGAATGGTACCTATTCAGACATTTATTAAACATTGAAAAATGTTTATAAATATTTTTTTATTAAATTTATTAAAATTATTGCTTTTAGTAAAGCAATGTTAAAATTACATAAATTAATTGAGATCTAATGAATTTTGAAACTAGACAAGCTTACATAGTTTACAATCTAATGAAAGGATGGATTACAAAGCTGTGACCCTTTGGAACGCTTTATTACTCTATATATCTTCGCTTACATGTGAATGAAATCTGTATATAAACGATCCGTTCTGTTTCAAACACTGCTAAAGTACAACTGCAAATATTGGATTAAAATACGTGAGCCCCTGGTTATTAAAATCCATTCAATAGATCAATACATTCCATCCGTAAAGTTAAAGTTTTTTTAAGTGCAACAACAAAAGAAGGAAAAAAACAAACGCGAAACAAAAACTTTAGATTTTTTCCACTTCCACCTAAATTCGCGTTCAATCATCCCGCGTCTCCCTTAAAAATACACGCAACCCCCCACCCATCTCCACAATTCAAACGCAGTTAACGCTCAAAAAAGCAACCCATTCCGCTTAATTAAACCCCGATCCCCAAATCGCCTCCATTACACCCCAACCAGCTCCCTCTTACCTCCACAATCATCCGGTCTCCCATTCAAAATCATCCGTGTTTTTCCAAGCATCGATGCCCCCGCCGCCCATCAAAACTTTGTCACATCACGGCGCGCGCCTATTCACCGAAAGAATTGGAGCGCGCGCCGACAAAACCTCGCCGGCATCACTGCGCTCTGGCTACGAAAACATTCCCAGCCAGCCGAGCGCGACTGATTGAATCAGAACGTCAATTCTGCCGCTCGCTCGCGCCACGCTTAATCTCGTTATGAAAGAGCCGCCAGACACTCTGAATTTCCATTGGCGCACTTGTGTCTAGGAGTACATATTCGCCGCCACGCGTCTAGATATATATCCCTGCGCGACTGTCTGAAGGAAGGTGTAATTGAATTATTCATATAATGGCCGAGCGAGCTGTAAGCGCATCAGGGACGTTTGAATATTATCCACTTCGGGGATGGATGTGTGCGCTTGTCATTCTGATAATTGAGGGATTTCGTTTGGGGCTGGTTGGGTGAGGGTATTTTTGAAATTAAGGGGAGAGGGCGAGTTTGGATTGGACATAGATTGGCTTTCGGAGTGCTATTATTAATTATGCATCGCGGGCTGCGCTGATCGGTTGATTAAATTAAGATCGAGGTGAGCGATGAGCAGACAGCGGATGGGGGATCCAGAAATATTTTTGAGTTATTTGATTAAGGGATGAAGGTGGGCAATCGCGTATGGCTGCTTTAATAATGCATATAGTTAAGTTAGGCTAATGTGATTTTGGGAAATTATATCTTATTAAATGCGAGCGCGGTTTGATGGGCGGTATAGGTTGCTTTTAGCTACTCTAATAATTTTCTGGTAAAAGCGAATAGCAAACTGTTTTAGAACCGGTTAAGTTAAACCTCATCATAAAGCAGCGCGCATTAGAGTTTACGATACGCTGCGTTCATAGTTCACGTTTTGTGCGCTAAAGGTCTATGAAATTTCCGAAAGCGCGCGTCCGTACGGACTCGGTCTGTTTCTACTTAAACACTGTATGAATATTTCCTCTTTGAGAATATTGTCTTGTTAATTGAAACGCGAGGCGTTCGATATATTTTCTGTCTTATTAATTTGAGAGTTCGCTTGTCTATAGTGCCGACGGTTGAATAAGGCTGGAAACATCAAAGACTCTTGATTACTCAAAGACTCTCATCCGAGAAAAGAAAAACAGGCGCGAACGCAAAGAAAAAAGGAGCAGCAGCTGCAAACCGAGTGATAAATCTCGACTCGTCGGTGCAGTTGAGATTCTATTGACTCACCTCTCTCGAGGAGTGTATATAAATAAGCATTAAATCGCGCCGTTAAATCAATTACTATAGGTTTAAAATTAACCAAGCGCCTCGCTCGCTTCGTCGATGCATTCTTAATCCAGGTCATCGAGGATCTTAAAAAATTCTCAACAATGTCGCCTAAAATTCTCCCTTCTCCCTCTCACTTCCTGCAGAAATCTCCGATAAATGCTACTCAACTCCGTTATTTTTAAAACAATTTACAAAAACTCTCGTTCGCCTTTTTATCCGCTCGATCTGGATTTGCTTAAGCGCCTTACACCCAGAAGCTCTCTCTTATCTAAAACTGCAGTGCGGCGGACCTGCCTACTAGATTTCCAGCAACTTTCCTCGTCCGCCCGTGTACCCAAAGATGTTTGACTTCGAGCGGCGCAGCTTCTGATTTTAACGTTTGACTTTTGCGCTCGCGACTCGGGAACTACTCTCCAGCCGGCGTTCTCTAATTGCAAAAAGCGCGGGATAATGAAAAAGTTTCGCCGAGCGGAAACTGCTTCACGGCGGGAGAGGCTATATGTACGAAATCGTAGGATCGATCGCGGCCTTGTAACCATTAGGCGCATCGTAAATGCGGAATAACGGGACGCTAGAGCAGCCTGGAAAAGTAATCCGTTCTGAGAGCGATTGTCTAGACTAGCGCTTCGCGTTTCGGGGAGGGATATATATACATCTAGAAGTTTAATAATGGCGGGGAGGTTAATTAAGAGGCTCGGTGCGCTTTGACGGCGACGCAATGAAGTTTCGTCGGGCAATTAAGAAAACAGGCGGAGCGCCGAGCGTTGCAATATTATTATCTTTAGAAAATGGCAGGGGCATGTCGTCATTTATTGTTTTCTCTTTGCGCGCGCGCCTGGATAATGCGAGCGCGGCTTATCCTTGGCTTATCGGCGCGCGGATTGAATTTTAAACGCATAAATCCTGGATAATGTCGAGCGCTGATCAGATACGGATAGATTTTAATCTCTGGCTATTTGTTTTGTAAGACGTGATTATTGTCCTAGTTTCATTGTTTTGCATGCGACGCTGCTCACATAATTGGCGAATGATTCAGCGCACGCGTGTATGTTAAATTCGTACCGATTATTAATTTAACAAAAGCTTAGCTGTTAATTAACAAAAGCAGTCCGCTTAAATAAACAACTAGTCAAACGTTAAACGACTCTTGCGGCAATTATTTACTCGGCAAAATCCGACCCGAGGTCCCGACTCTATTTGCGAAACGAACTTGGCTAATCGAATAAAATAAAAGCACAGTCACAAGCGGCGAATCCGTCAAACTTATATAAACCACAGCTCGCCGCTCGAAGTGAAGCCAGCCTCCGACCACGGGATGAATTTTTAACGGCGCAATAACTTGACAATATTTTCCAATTTCGCAGAGCCCTCAATTAAGCGCGCCTCCGAGGGCGAAAAATCCACGGCGCGTATACTCTTTTATCGCCGGCTTTGTTTTCGAGGCGCATTAAAATTTTACGCACCCGCGTGCCGCCGAAACAGCCCCTGCGCTTTAAAAAACAGAGCCGCTTTTTTTCCTTCTCGAAAAAAGAAAGTCGAGTTTTGAAAAAAAAGCCGCGAATTTCCCCTCGAGGGGGCCTCGATATATACAGTCCCTTCCCTCAGTCTGAAAAATTCCCGATGAAAAGCGCGCGCGCGTATTCAGGAGATAGCGTCGCTGGGTGTCAGGGGGCGGCAGTTTCTGGGCGAGCGCTCGGCAAATGAATAATTTCATAAGTCCGAGTCCCCGGCCTGCTCGTCCGGGCTCTCTGGAATAAAGTAGCGTGTTCCGTGCCGGTGCGCGCTCGTAAAAAAAAAGGAGGTATAGAGGAGAGCGCGCGCGTCGGGTAAGGAAGCGAGCGTCGTTTAAAAAATCACAAAGAAAGCCGGGGACTGCGGGAGTCTGAGTAAAAAGAGCCGGCAAGGGGACGAGTAGAGAGAGAGAGGAACGCGGAAGTCTATGAGAAAGGCGAGTCAAGTGTCTCTCGGGTGGCTCTCTCGCTCGACGAGAAAGAGATTACAGACGTAGAATCTCTCGCTGGCGAGAGAAAGGGAAATTTGGCGAGAAGAAAAAAATGAGAGAGAGAGGAGCGAGCGTTAAACGAGAAATCCAAAGAAATCCAGGAGCGCGCGCGCGCGCAGGCCACAAAGACTCGGAAGCTTTGCTAGGGGAGATAAGAAGGCGAACTTGCCGCTAGCTGTACAGATAGTCTGCAGAGGAGAGCGCGACGTTATATAGCTGAGGGAGAGCTGTATGTATGAGCGAGCGTGCGATCCGCAGTTTCCGAAGCAGAAGTCTCGAGGCCTTGTCTCATGAATAACGTAGCAGCAGCAGCGCAGCAGTGGCAAGGAGAGAGGAGACTGCATTAGAATATTCCCCGGGCGTATAACGAATAAGGAGCAGCTCGCGCGCGCGCGCGGCGCAGCTATTGTTATTCATCCTCTTAGCGCTCGCCCTCCTCTCTCTTATCCGCGTATCCGAATCCTTACTGCGAGTGTATATAAAGAGAGCCGGGGCAAATGAAACGTTTTCGGCGCGCTGCAAACCGCGGCTCTTCTATACAGAAAGGAAGCCGGATAATGGAATTAGGCAGTCGGCTTTGCAGCCACCTCTTTTTATGCGTGTGTATATACCCTGGGCATCGCTCTGCCTTTAATATTTCAAGCGCGGCTCCAAACGTACTTACCCTCCCCACCCACTACTCTATCTCTGATTTCCAGACGAGCGAGTGTATACACGTACCTACTCCAAGGCTGCCTGCTGTATATACCACCCCTGAGTGCTGGCTGATTCTTTTTTTTTTTAAGCGGCCCCTTTGACGCGCTGCCGGACTCTCTCTCCGGCTTTCTTTTAATCGAAGCCGGCGCAAGCTCGCCCTCTTTTCGGCCTTTTATCTCTATCTCTTCCTTTTGCCCGATGCGCTCGCCGCTCTGTACACAAGTCGAGAGATATAGAGTCTGGAAAGCGAAATTCAAGGCGGATGAGTTTCCTTCTTGTTTGGGGCTTGTTAAAGGATTTTCTTCGGCCTTCGTTTTTTCCCCCGACGGCCCACTTTTTGCGTCTGCGCGAGAGGCTGAAAGGACCGAGCGTAATTAAGCGAATAACGGCGCTTTTTAATTTATGCCGAGCGTACCTTTTTTATTAATACGCCGACTCTTTCTCTTTCCAGGTGGTGTAGAGGCACGCAGCAAAGGCCACTTGATGCGTTGAAGATGCGCCTAAAGCCGAGCAACGGTGGCCGCTTCGCCTGCGCCGTTGCGTGGGCGACGACCTGCCTTTTTCTGGGCCTGCTCGCCGATTCCGCCGTCGCCGCCGCTGGTAAGTTTTATCCTTCCGTCGTACTTTTTTTTACCCTCACTTTTTGTTTTTGTTTATGTGTTTGCTTTTACGCGCGGGGCTTTGGTCCTCGTCCTCGGAGCGCCGAGATGAGCGAAAGCCGCGGGGCCAAGTTTATCGGGGAGCTTTTGTGGAAGCTGCCGCGAGCGAGCTTGGTTATGCTCATGTTTTATTTACCGCTTTTTTTTTGCTGTATATTCGCGGATGTGTATGCGTTTGACCCGGCCTGTTTTTTGTTGCGTAGATGCGAGTGGGATGCTTTTTAGAATTTTCACATGGGGTCTCGGGTTTCGGGGGAATATTTTTGAGAAAAAAAATTGTTGACATTTATTGTATCAGATCGTTATTCGCAGAACTAGGAGTGTGTATTTTTTCAAATTCAATTCGAAATTTCAATGCAATATTCAATACTATCGGAACTGCCTGCGCGAAGATAACTCAATTCGTCTACTTGCAAGCCGTGGGTAAAAATGAATATTGTATTAAATTTGAAAAGTTGGAGCGAACAAGCGCGTCAATCTCTTGACAGAAATGCAGATGTCACGAGTAATCAAAACTCAATATCGCTTTTGTAGTCAACAACACTTTATTTCGCTTTTTTTTGTTGTAAGAAAAAGCTCCGCGAGGCGCAAATTCCCGATGACTTTGGACGTCGGCGCCGAGTACCGGAGGCAGCAAAGATGAATGGCAAAGTTTTCCTCGCTTTTAAAATGAGCATGTTAAAGATCTTTTTCATTATCGGAAAACTTATTCGCGAAGCAATTGAGCACGAAAATATCCTACGAATGGGAAGAGCCGAGCCCGATGAATTATTGCTTTCATCGGCAGTCTCGGGGCCAATAATAAGCATAAAAATAATGATAAATAAACGCGGCGCGCAGTTAAAAATAAAATAAAAAATAGAAAAGCACCCATTGAAATCCGTTTAAAGGTAGCCGCGCACAATAAACTCGGCCGTACACGGACTCGCAAAGAGAGAGAAGCTATAAATCGAACGTCATACAAGACAAGCGCTGCATACATGGCTTTGTTTTTTCTCTAACAAGAGCCAAAGCAGAAAAACATCGTTATCAGCTCTCCTCTCTGTATATGCGCGTGTCCTACACTCGCTGCTGTGTGCGCAGGCGCGCGTAAAAACAGCCTGCGTCAAAGCGCATCCTTTATTATGTCGAAAAGAAAGCGAACTCTCCGCCGTCGCTTTATCTTTGACGTCGAGTGGTAAAAGCGTCGGGGAACGGATCAAATATGACGTGCGTGTGTAGAGAGAGTGGGAGATATGCATGTTTGCAGAATGAGGGGGAATTTTTTTGGTTTTTGAATTTAGCGGGAAACGTGACTTGAATGGACTCGTCAAATTATGCGGAGGTCCTTTGAAGGCGGCGGGAAGAGAATCATGAAATTTGAATGGAATTACGAGGTATAAGTTTGCGAAAAAGTTCGGCTTTGGGGAAGAGTAGCTTTATCGGGAAAGTTTCGCTGGGGAATTAATAATGCCGCGATTTCGGGCAAATTATGCAGGGGACCTGATTGAAAACGGCGGAAATTAACATATACTCCTCGTGCTTACTTTGTTAATTAAAAATTCTCGTTCCATCTAACCTTCTAAAACTCCCCTCTAAATTACAATATTTACACTGCTCTCGATCCCTCCAAAAAAATTAGCCGACTAAAAAACAGATCAACACACCATGCACACCGCTTTTTATACCACAAAAAAAAAAAAAAAAAAATGTATCCCACGCGTTTCTCCCGGGCCGTGCATTATACATCACCCGCGTCAAACGTACCATCCAATCTAATCATCCCCAGCGCGCTTACCATCATTTATCCCAGTACCCCAGCGCCGGCGTTACAAAAAAAACTCCCCCCTTCGATGAAAGAGCCCAGCCGAAAAAAAAGCACGAAATTCCAACGCACATATCGTACTCATAAAGCCAGCGGAGAATACGCGTTAGCCGAGCCCCTCCGCGCCATTACCCTTCGCGTTTTACCCTCAACGGAAGGTCCCTCGCTCTGAAAAAAAAGCTCGCTGCGCACGATGCAAACATAAAAAAAAGCAGGGTGCGTACAGAGAGGCGCGCGATTATTTATCGGCAGCGCGAGCGCGCAGCGTCGTCGCAGGTGGAAAATGAAAGTACGTGGCTGTGCGCGCGTGGGTGTGGTAGAGAGGTGGAGAAGCGGCGAGGGGCTTTCGAAACGGAGCGCGGCGCGACGTTAGCGAGCGTGACGCGAATTCGGGATGTCGTGATTTTCCCCAGGCGCGCGCGCTCAGGTGCGCGAATCATTATGCCAGGGCTGAATCGGACGGAAATTAGGTAATGCGCAGACGCTGAGGCGAGTTTTGGATTTGGGATGGTGGGTTATTGGTTTGATTTGGGGTGGTGGTGAAGGGTTTTGTTGGGTATTTTGTGATTTATTTTGTGGGGATTAATGTTTAATGTGGGGGAAAAGGGGGGGACTGCAGTGTGCGAGGGGTGGATCTAGTTGACTTGTACAGGCCTGCCTGCTTACTGTGTAGATGTTGATAAACGAATTAAAAGTTTACGGTGCGACAGGAACAGAAAAACATTCTTATTAATGCTCTGATTTTCATGCAAAACGAGAAAAGCACTTTGTAATCGTGCTTTTAATGAATGAAATTTTTTGTTTTTATAAAAATTAATATTTGCACAGCTCTTTTTCCGGGAGGTTTTACGATTGTAGAGTAGAAAATGACTTTTTTTGTAGGTACTTAACTCTTCTTTGTTTCGCTTATGTAAACTACTTTTCTGAAATATGAAGTTGAAAGTTTAAAAATGTACTTCGGTAAGTGCAAAAAAAGCATAAGAAGATAAAAACTGTTCTTAAGTGAAGTAGATGAAAGAAAATTTCGAGTGCGCTATTAAATTAGAATTTGCAGAACAACGGCAATTACTTATATACATTGATTATGAAATATTTATGTAATTATGGATAGAAAAATTAAATTAGTATTATAAATTAATATAGTTAAGTTTCATAAATTCATAATGTTGCTTTAATCATTCCTCGACCTATCGCAAATACATATGCAAATATCTATAATAACCAGCCTAGTGTTAAATAATTTTAATAAATTTACATAACATCACTCTACAGCTAAAATACATGAATTGTGTATCGTGCATTAATTAAAGCCTACTTTTAATAATTCTCTTCAAAATTACAAATTATTTTGACAAATTACGTTTCCTTATACCGTCTGCATATTTATGAAACTGTATCTCAGCAAGGAAGAAATATTAAACCAGAAATTTATGATAAAAGGCCGAAATATATGATCTTTATTATTTCAGTTCTAGAAACAGTCGCGCCGGAGAGAACAAAATCCATGGCTCGCAGCTGTGACATCCTCCGTCTCTAAGAAAATTTAAAGGGTGTAGACTTTTTATTCTCCAATTCACCATAATAAAATCAAAATTGAACATTTCCCCTCGCAGCTACAGCAGCATATTAACTTTCTTCAAAATTCGCCCTAACTCAATTTCGCACATCCCAAAGAGCTCCTTTATTAATTTTTCACGACTACTTTAATATCAACAAATTACCTCTCCCTCGCCATAAAAACAAAAAAAAGGACGTCCCCGCTTCCTCGAATTTATTCCGGCTCTCAAACCAGTCAGCCAGCCGGCCGAGATCGCTGAAATTCCGTCGAATCGGCAGGGCCGAAAAACTAGCTGAAAAATGATTAAGCCCTCATTCGATTTTTACGAGGAAATCTCGAGCCTCGCAAAGCTCGCTCGGAGGCATCCGTGCCCCCCAACTGCAGCGCGTCACGTATATACGCGCAGAAATTCGGATCTTTCTCTTCTTCTTCAGCCGCTCGCGGCATCCCTCCTCTATACTCTCCTTTATTATTTCCTTTTCTCCCCCCCTCTCTGCGTCTATATACCTAGGCGGCAGAGCGCAGCTCGACTCGTGGAATTCCGCGATTTCTTTTCTGCCTTCCTCCGCGGCTTTTTTGCCGCCCCGAGCGAAATTTTCGGCGAAAGGATTATTGAAATAACGACGGGAAGAAAGTGTATGTGCGCGCGCACGGCATAAATAATAAGAGCTGGATGTTAGATTCTGTATGTGGAAATTATGCGAATTCCGGCGCGCTTTTTGCAGCCGGCTTTTGTTTGTTGGGAGGTTTTATCACGAGTTGGCTGCCTGGGGTATGGAGAAACACAATACCTGCCGCGGCTCATTATGGTAAAAGGTGTGGCGCGCTCTTTTATATGTGAAATTTTATCTTGTATATTTCGCCGCATAATGCGGGAATAATTTATAAAGTAGCGAGGGTGGGATGATAAATAATAGGGAGTTTTGTTTAAAATTTATCGCGCCTGATTAAACATTGAATTATTAAAGATGATGCGAGATATTGCTTGTTTAATTTTTGCAGAGCTTTGCGGTTCATAATTTTGTAAAATACTAAACTTTGTTGGTGGAATTTTTCTTTAATGAGATTAAAAATGAAGGAATTTGTAGTATTAAAATTGAAAATTGTGAAACTTAAAAACATATTTTGATAACACAGAGTAATGAGGTTAATATACTGGAAAAAAATGTAATCATTACAATAAAAGTTTAGTTGGTTTAATAAAGCTTTGATTGATTAAATTAAAATTTAGTTGATTCAATTAAG
>UELX01001758.1:0-39070 GCA_900480035.1 Eupelmus urozonus
AGCAGAGTGGCGCAGTGGAAGCGTGCTGGGCCCATAACCCAGAGGTCCGTGGATCGAAACCACGCTCTGCTAAGTTGGTTATTTTTTTTTTAATTACATTTATTTTTTACTAAATATCTTATTATTTTGTTCTGTTTAATATTGAATTTTATTTAAAAATTATTTATTTCAATGAATCATGTTTTCTTAGAAAGAATTTTATATTATGTCATTATTGGTAACAATTATAATTAATATTTATTACATATTAACTCTTTCAGATCAGAATTTTTCTGCGCATAATAATATTATACCTAATAGTTCATGATTTTTTGAGCTTATTAATACTTAAATATAAAATACCATAGATAAAAAAAATATTATTTTATTGTCAACATTAATGCGACCAGTCAAATTAATTAGAACTTTAAAAAGCAGCAATAACTTTGCTTAGATTATTTATTATGTTGAATTTCCATAATTGAAATAAATGATGTAAATAAAATTAACATTTTTGTTTATTGTTAAATAAATTCTAATCAAAGAACGTATTTTTATCTTCTCTTATACTTCTTAAAAATTTGGCCTTATCTTATGAGTAAACTTTACTAAAATCTTTATGATAAACTCTATGACTAATACGATGTGTGTGTTTTTATCTAGAATGATAACTAATGAGCAAATTTTATGTTAATTCCAGGAATTGAATTTAAAAAAAGAAAAAGACAATTCATGTTATATATTTTTGACGGATGCCTTTACGTAGTCTTTTTATTGCATATTTACTAAATAAATGTAGTATGAATGTGTGATAACTAAAGAATTGTTATAAATAAAGAATTAATTCTTTGATAGTTTAAAATGAGATAGTACAAAATAAGTTTTTCTAAAAAAATGTTACTGTTGAAAACTTGTTTTCAAATCATTACTCCAAAAAAGAACTAGTACTTGTCATTTCTTGCCACGAAAAAGAATACATTTTGTAAGCCAATGACAAAAAGAATTGCTTAGTTGTCATGAAACAAGTACTTTTTAGCATTCTAGTCTTCACTACAGAATAGCTTTATAACAAAGTATTTGCGTAATTGTTTATTTTGTTTAATCATTATGCATAGTATAATCAAATTCAATATCACTGTGTTTGAAACAGCTTAAAATTATCAATATTTTGGCATAAGAAAATGTTAAAAGCAATTTAACCATTTTTTGTAATATTCAGAAACGTCATGTTTTCTTTAAATTGTCGTAATTTGGAAGATATTTCTAGGAACTTTTCGAAAAAAAATTATATTTCTTTTTAATATCAGATTTTAGACTATTGCTTTCAATAGTGTAAAAATATTGCTGACTGATACATGAAACTTTCAAAATGCATAATTATAAACATAAACAAGACTAATTGTGGCTAAAGACCACAGGTAGTGGGTAAAGACTCTATCTAAGTATATCTGATAGAAAATGATCTCACTAGTTTTCTAATTATACCGATCGCAATTTTTTATTTTAAAACCTAAATGAAGAGACGTACAAAATAAAATTTTATTTAAAAAATGCCAAACCTTTTGGTAACAAATTTTTATAATGCTTTTTAGAAATCGGTCTATGGTACCTAAAAATGAAGCTCAGTAATCGTCTTTTAATACTATAGGTCTTCGTATTCCAAAAAAGTTAGCTAGTTTATTCAAATTAACTCATTTCTTTAAAAACTGTTACATGCATTATGGTTCATTAATTTACATAATGATGATTATATCATAAAATTTTTCTAAAATGAAAAAAGTAGATAGTCTAAGCTTTAATTGGATATATTTTTTTACCAGTATATCTAAGCATAGTAATAACATTATACCGTAGAATGAGGCTAATCGAGCAAATTTAAAAAAATTGTTATTAAATTCTTTATATTTTTAATGGAGCCTTTTAAATTCTTTTTTTTTCACGATAATGTAACAGCTTACTCAAAAAACCCTAGAAAAAGAATAAAAAATTTAACAATAAAAGTTTGGTATTTTCTCTATTAATTATACTTTTCCATTAGTCCCATTTTACGTAAGTTTTATTCGTAAAAGTCAGTTAATTTGAAATAGAATCTAAGATTTGTTTTAGGCAACAAAACCCGAACATTGAATAATTATATACGGAAATTGTAGTTTCATAAGTTTTCTATACAGTTCGTGAAAATCATCAACTAGAAATAATACTATTGCGAAGTAATATATTGATAAAGTTTAGAGCAAAGAGCTGGTAATCTGTATGATCAGCTAGAGCAGGAGGGAATGGTTCTTAACTAGGTGTGGAAAATAAGCAGAGAGCTCGCTCGCTTGCAGCGAGCAATTTCGTGTAAAGCGCTTAATGAATTTTTAAAGAGCGCGCCTTGCGCGCATTACGGCAAATACGTATATAGCTATAGCCAATAGAGCTGCTCGGGCGAGCTTGACGATTACCAAGAAATCAGAAAGGAAGAGGCTCGCACGCGTATTTAGCGTGCATCTATAATGGAAGAGTTGTAGGCAAAGTATGCATAAACAAGAGGCTCTCTCGGTCTGTCTCGGTCCCCGCTGCTATACACGTTACGCTTGGCGCTCGGTGTGTAAAGACCAGACCTGTCTGTCTGTCCCTCCTGTATCGCGATCTATTATTATTCAGTCGCGCGCGAGCGAGACTCCGGCTTGCCATTACACACTATATACTCTTGGCAGCTCTTATAAAGCTGACACTGCTAAACTGCTCTCTCTCTCTCTCTCTCGAGCTATCGCGACCTATCTTTGGAAATTATAGCTTTTCTCGAGCCTCTCAAAAACTTTGCTTGCAACTTGTATTTTCAGCGTCAAGCTCTCGAGCTCGAGAGACACTGTTATTTCTTTCTTAATTGCGACTTGCGAGAGAGCAGTTTAATCAATTACCGAGCAACATTTGTTGCAGAGTCGCGCGGCATCAGATTAAACTAATGAGAAAATGATTGTAACTTGATCTCGGGCCCCGCAGACTCCAAGTTCACACGTGTCGGGGTTTTTTTTTTGAAAACTTGAGGCCGGCACGCTTCTTACCTTCGTATTTATTTGCGAGTTTAGGTACTCTTTTTTGCGTGCGCTCTCCTGGCTACCGAAACAAGGTCACTCGCCCCGAGTTGCTAGCTCTCTTTCTCTCTCGTTCGGTAAGCTCTCTGTCGAAGTTGGTGAGAACGAGAGAGGAAGAGAGGGAGAGAGAGACTAGTGGTAACATGCTAAGGGCTTTCGTGACTTTTCGCGCGAGGCTTTTAACGTGATTTTTATCAATTTGCCGAGTGTGCTCGCTCCGTCCGCTTGATTCCCGCGCCCCTTTTCCTCGCTCTTCCTCCCTAATTCCTTCTCCTTCTCTCTCTCTCTCTCTCGCTTTCGGTTCGATGCTCGCTCGCATCTCTCAAAGAGGCCAGAATGATTTTAGCTGCTCGAATTAACGCGTTTTCGATAAAAATTCGTCTGTTGCTGATGGAGAACTATGATGTAAAAAATTATGTCCATGACGTTTTTATAAAAGTACATAAAGTAACTTGAATTTTTTTATTCATGAAATAAAAAGCATAAAAAAGGTTGTACAAACATTGGCTCGGATTGGCTGTTCGAAATTATCTCATTTAAAATTCTAGTTTAAGTCCATTACAAAATTGTATAAAATCCTTTAACTGCCTTAGCGAATAAAACTCGTACTTCTTTCCGTCTTCATAAACAAAACCGCGTTTCTACCCTCGGAACAATAAAGTACTATGCGTAATCGACAAACAATACATTATTAGTCGGGAAGATTACTTTTTTGCCTATAGTATAATCAAGTACTATTAAACATAAATGTACGAATTTCGCATTTTTTGACTTCAAAATCGACCGTAAAGTTAAGTTTTGCCAAATCAATAGGGGGCGAAAATATACTATTTCGTAACACGTCTGCGATTTGTTTAGCTCAGTGCCAAAGGGAGCCAAGCTTATTTTGAAAAACGGTCTTTTTTAGCAAAGACAGGTGTACACGGAGAAAAAATTTTGTAAAATTTACCAAACTTTTTGTAAAGCGGTAACAGACTGAGAAAATCTAAAAAATTACCAAACTTTTTAGAAAACTTTACTGAACTTTCAACAAATCTTCCTGAATTTCTAGTAAAATTTACAAAATTCTAGTAAAATTAACAAAAAGTTCGGTAAAATTTCCTAAAAAGTTTGATAATTTTTTAGGTTTTCACAGTGTGTTACCGCTTTACAAAAAGTTTAGTAATTTTTACAGAAATTTTTTTCTTCGTGTATATTGACTTGGTTCTGTACTGCCGAAATACTATAAATTAAAGTAAATGTATGTATTCATCTTTAGAATTAAACATTAGTTAGTTGCACTACTGCATTTTCTCAAGAATATGTATAAGAATAAACTTGGTTTCCTTTGTCTCTGAACCCTTCGTATATGTATATGTAAACATTTTTAAGTTATATATGTGATATTTACAAATATAGGCAATTCCACTCACATATACGGGCATTTCTGTACTATATGGGAAATTTCATGTCAACGATATGTGGGTACTTCCACGTTAGTTTATCATGTATTTTTTGATTTGCTTGTCGAATCGAAAAACTATAACTTTATTCTCGTTGTTTCAATGAATATAAGTATGCAAGACAAAAAAATATCATTAGTTTACCAAAGGCAAGCGGATCTTTCTGTATAGCATGGCTAATGCATTACGCACTGGTACTATACTGTAAATAGTACTGCAAATTTCACACTTGGACGAAAAAGGTCCAGTTTAAATGTTGGTAAATTACATACTCATTCACACCGATTTAAAAACATGATGTAGATATTTCCTAATCTCGAAAATTTAATTAATTTAAAAACTCACAAAAAGAGTATTATTTGGATGCAACTTAGACTTGTTACGAGAAAGTAAGATTAATAGTTACAATTAAACCCTCGAAAAAGAGTTATACGGTAAAATGAGCCACAATTTCTTTCATATAGTAATATGCTCAATAAATCGGTAAAATAAAAGTGTTTTTTTCAAATTAAATTTTATCAAAAGTATTTAAAAAATCCATTTTCCAAAGATAAAGTGCTCTCTTTATCAGTAAATCTTGAAAATTAAACAAAATATCAAATTCAATTGGTCGAAATATTGTTTAAACTTAATAAAAATTTTGAAACCTATTTTTATTTTATTTTCAGAAAAATTATAATATCGGTGAATAAAGCCACCTGGTTATAACTATAGTTTGTAGGGCATTTTGTAAGATGACATGATACTTTTGTAAGACATGTTGTAAATTTTCCTCCACTTGCAGTAAAATCTGTATCAAGTACCATAATTTATTTGTATTTTTACAGTCTGTGGTAACGTTACTGAGCAGTACTGCAATCTTTGCAAAGAGATTCATCTCTCGCTGTATCAAAAGCGTAACGTCTCCGGCCAGCTGAAGGAATGCATCCTATTGAATGCTCGGCAATAAATCTGAGCTTTTTGAGAAGCGACGCGCGGCTAAGGAGGCCTAGAAGATATGGATTTTGAATTTCAATTAGACGGCGGGCTGGTTCGGCTCGGTATAATTTGCAAGCCCGAAGCTCGTGGCGGTGCCGTTCGGCAGGATGAAAGGGGCGCTAGCTCGCGCTCGGCGTTATATGCGCGCCGGGAAGAAATTGAAAGAAATCCGGGCCTCGTAATAATAATTAATCTGCAAGGCGCATTAATATCAGAGCGAGAGCGAGGGAGAGGAGAGAAGGAACGGCAACGAGTTGAGCTCTCAATTACACGGAAGAGTTATGAAGAGAGTCCGGGGCGAGGGCAAAAACGAGATCCGCGACGAAGGAGGAGAAGAAGAGAGGAGAAGGAGGAGGAGGAAGGGCGAAGGGCGCGAGAGAGAGAGAGAGCAGAGGAAGGTTTGCCCCGAGGCTCCGCACTTCTTCATATAGATATAGAGCCGAGGGATCGGCCGATTGTGTCTTCATTAGAGGCTATTAATTGTCAAAAGCTGTCACATAATTCAATTGGGGCCTCGAGAGGATTATCTCTCGCTCATCGCATGATGAGCCGCGCCGAGAGAGCCGAGGCGCAAGAGCCCAAGACAAAGAGAGGACCGAGAGAAAGAGGCCAAGGGCCAAACAAACAGCCCCCCGGCTAAAGTATAAGCGATGCAAGAGGTGCAGGCCCTCTTTCTAATCTATATATATACTCGGGTAGATCATAACTGCTTTGAAATAACGAGAGGCTGCAGTTTATTTAATATATATCGTATATAGAGAATAAAATGGATTGATAAGACAGCGCGTTTGAATACGTCTGACGGATCAAACCAGCTCAATAACACAAACAACCTCATAGCGAGCAGCCATAAAAAAAATGGACTTTTCAAGGTTCCATCAGATCCATTCCACACAGCTATCTCTCCGTGCCCGTCATTGAGAAAGAGAGCTCTCGGGTAAGGTCAATTTCGTCGGTGTGCAGCCGCAACTCGCACGCAGAGAGAGAGAGCCTAGCGTGACCGACACGTGTTGAACGCACACTGTACAGTCTGCAAGTAGAGTTGAGAGAGCGCGCGCTTGCGGCTGGCACGCTCCCGGCTCTCGAGCTCGGGAGCATGCAAACAGTCTCTCTTTCTCCTCGGCTCGCGCGGCTGTCATTGACCACTTGCGCCCCTTATAGACGACACATTATCGCCGCTCTGCTACTGCATGCGAGCGCGCCGACACGCTCGCCGACGAGCTTATCCAGATTTCAGAGCGAGCTTTGCTTCTTGTCTACAGTCTAACGGTGTATTATTGCGACTAGCTTTGTATACTGTGTTTAGCTGAATTTGGAAAATCAATGCATCACTCACCTGATGGAAGCCTAGGTAACTTTCTATGCTGTGGGTAGCAAAGAAAACCTCCCCGTCGCAGGTCAAAATCAGCAGGAAGCCGTTCAACGCCTGCAATTCATAAATCCACATTACTTTATATATCGAAAGAAGAAACATGATTATAGAAAAATCATAAAAATCGCTTCCATATTGCTCTCAAGCGACAGGTATATAGGGGGGCGTATATAGGAGGGTGTCGCTGGCTCTGCGTAATCGGCTGGCGCTTAATCGCCGCCATAAGCGCCGGCGGGGGCAAATCCGTGCTGCAGTTATAGGATGGCTTTTCTGGGGCGCGCTCCCGGCGCAATCTCGCATGCGCGCTGGCTCCGGGATGCTGCCGGCGCGCTCCGATTGGCCGGCCGGCGCGTCGATACTGCGCTAAGCTCGGAAGGGGCGCCGCTAATGGGATTTGTCAATCGGCGAGGAGACCAACCCCCTCGATCGACTATACATCGCTCACCCCTCTACTCTCTCTCTGTGTATATAAAAAACGTGGAGATAGAAATGGAGTCGCTCTGCGATCTCCGTAACTAAAATGACGAGCTTTGATTTTTCCTTTCTTTGAAATCCAAGGCGTGAATGTATATACTGCACATATATAGTAGAAAGAGCGCGAAAGCCAGGGATGAGCGAGTCTGGTGTGCTTAGTCGAGTGGTCGCGTCGGCAGGTAACCAAGCGCCCGTAGCCAAGGCAGCCGCGCGCGCGCGCGCCAGCCGATCAATAAGCTAAGGACTATAGCAGCGCTAGCCGCAGCGCCCCCCGCTACACCCCCCCGAGGCTCCAACGCCCCACGGCCACTTATATTCCTTGCGGAGAGAGCTATATGTATATACATAAGAGTATAGGTAGACAGAGAGCGGAGATTTTTCAAGCGCTAAAACCGGCAGATATCCGCGGAATGACTCTGGGCGCGAGAGCTCGTGTGAATAAAGCTCGGGCTTTGAATGTACTTAGGGGGCCAGCTCTCGTGTATAGGCGTGAGTAGCGAAGCGCGAGAGAAGGAAGAGGGAGCGGATAAAAATGGTGTGCGGGTGCATGTAGCGTATAGATGCGCAGCTGACAGAGTTCCCATTACGTAGTTGAGAGAGCAAGAGTAGGCTATATAGCCGGCTGCTCGGGCGCGAGCCGTGTGACATATCGGCGAAATTAATGGCTAGCTCGCGCGATCGGAGCGTTCGCTTGCTCGTGAGCGTGCAGAGAGCGCGGACATGCAAGCATCAGCAACAAGTAAGACCTTGCTGCACGCTCTCTCGCTCTCGCTCGCTCTGACTTACTCGCTCTCGGAGCACACAAAGCCAGAGAGAGAGAGAGAAGGAGAGAAAACAATCCAGCGCTCGCACGAACGAGCGCTAGAAAAAGACTGGGCGCAGAAAAATCCGAGAGCCAGAGAGCGGTGTCAGCGTGAGGCCATCGCGGCCCGAGACTGCCGCCTAATATTAATGACGATCGTAAAAAAAGAGAGCCCGGCTAACGACCGGCCGGGCCGCAATAAGAGCAGCGCGAGAGACCGGCTCGAAAATTAGGCAAACAGCTGAGAGCTTATTATAAAATCATTAGAATCGCCCCAGCCGCTCCGGATCGAGCTGCTCCGTTCCGAGAACTGCACGGGGACGAGTCTTGCTAAATTTTCGGACTTTTAAAGTGTTATTCGCGAGCTGATATACAATGTATATACGTGTAGATGGGTGCAAGGAAAATCAGGGCCGCGTAATTGCTCTGTATGCTCTTTGTCTCGCATGCCCCGGCGCCATTAATCGAGCGCGCGCGCTCATAGACTACGAGCTAGAGCTTTTTTCGCGGATTACCGCTGGGCCCCGGCCAGTTTTTAATATCGCGCCCCGGCTGGATTTATCGTTTATTATTGGCGACCGATGGGGAATTTATACCGAGATTTATCGGGAGCGCGGGCAAGATTTATCATCGGGGCCCGAAGGAGGGGGTATAAGCGAGGATGAAGAAGGGCCCTCCCTTGGTGCGCTCGCAATTGAGAGATCAGAGGAGAGTTTGGTATATTTACCTGCAGGAACATTTCACCGTCCAGGTGCTGGTGGTCGTAGGCGGCGAGAGCGGCCAGCTCGCGGGCCCGGTAGTGCGAGTCGTGGTGCGAGTTCTCCTCCTTCTCCTTGTGCATCACAACTGAAACAAATTTCGATTAATTTTTCATTTTTTCTTCTTTTTTTCATTTTTATTACTAATTATACATGCACGCTGGTTCACACAAACATACCTCCCCGAAAAACCCTACTTTCCAGGGGAAATTCAAAAAAAGACTCGAATAAGATAAGCCATCGCTGCGCGCATTTTTCGAGCATTTTCCTGCATTCTAATGAAGGTATTAAGAAGGTGAAAGGGGGGTACACGCGAGCGAGAAAGAGATAGAGCAGGTGTCCCGATCGAGCTGCAGACGGAGCGAGAGGAAGTGTCACTCCTGCGCAGCGGCGCGTGAAAGCCAGCAGCGCCGAGTCACCGATACACCTATATACATACATATACCTACGACTGCGGTGTATGTATATACGCCAAATCGACTCGACCTCACCCCGACGCTGGCAGCCCCCCTTTTTTTTGCTCGACGTGAGTGTGTGTATACGCCTAATTTTACCTGGCCCTTTTTTCCCCTGGTTTTATCACCAAAATTAACTGACGCGCTCGACGTTGGGTGCTGCACTGCATAAAGTATACGCTTGCCGGTGTCGTTTTTTCTCTTTTATAGAGCGGATTGTTGAGGAACTGTCTTCAGCGTTAACATCTTTCTCGTTCGCCAAATGTTGTGTAAAAAGCCCTATCGTACAGAACAACGTAAAAATTAAGCAAGAAACATCGAGCCACTTATTCATCAAGAAATCGTCACGCGACAAAACCGAAGCTCGTTGGGGCTCTCGCATCTCCTGTTTTTCCACTTCTGATCGCAACCCGTCCTTCAAAAAAATGCCCAATCGTGCAATTACCGCGTTTAGCGGGAGATCCATAACAGAGCGAGAAAAGTAGAGGGCTGCCCGAGCCGAGCGAAAAAGCCGGGGAGGAGAGAAAAGAGAGCAGCGCTGCGTGATGCGCGCAAATTCAAACGCTGCCGCCGCAGGGCGCAGAACCATTCAAAGCCGTTTCTCTTCCGCCCGGCCGCTTAACTAAAAGAACGCGATGCGCAGCAATCGAATCTGAAAATTTTTGACCCGCGGCGGGAGTATATAAACTCGCGTCGGCGGCATTTAGACTTTTCGCGCTCGGGATACTTTATTTCTCCACCGATTCGAGTAATAAGGCGCAGGTGTATATCCCAGCTTTTTACCGGCGACGCCCGGAGCTCCTAGGTACTAAGCATTTTTCAAGAATCGGAAAAAAGCCTCCTTACGCATACCTCCTCGAGTAGAAACTGCAGGAAGGAAAAAAAGGGCGTCGCTCGCGTGCCGGCCACCTAGCTCGGCCCTAGCCATCCATAAAAGAGGTGGTGATCGGAGCAAATAATGACGCTGCACCGATATACAACCCGTCCCTTTTCCATCCATCCCCGCACAGCGCGAGACGATTGCAGCTTGCCGCCGTGAAAAGGATGACTCGGCGGGCCCCGAGCCGAATGGTTAATTGAGCGATTATCCGCGAGCGGGCGCGATCCGTCGAACGATGATTAATGGAGCGCGAGGAGAGCGTAAGCACCGGCACGCGCCGGCCGGATTCTTCCCGAGTCATCTAGGAGGGGACGTAATCAATTTTTTTTCCTTTTTTCCCTGCAATCGGCCGAGCCTTTGTGTGCTCGTTTTCGTGGCTCGTTGGCAGTTCGTTAATCAATCGTTAACGGCGTTATTCGCTCTTTTTTTTTTAAGAGTTGCGAGAGAGGCTTCCGCCTTTTGGAGATGGAATCAATCGCTTCACGCCTGTCGGGGAGCTACTATCCGATGGTTATTAATTGAGCCGTAAGGAAGATTCAATCGTCCCGCGCTCTAGATATCTATATCTGTATTATATACGTTCTTATATACTTACTTTTTTATCAGGAAATTTTGATTAGCATTCCGAAAAGGTAAAGAGCGCGTTTATCGAGTCTATCTCAGCGTCGGCATATATAAATACGAGCATAATAATTTATCCGGGTGCCCGAGCGCGCAGTCGTCTCCTGCGCACAATTAAAGATCTCAAAAGGTGGGCCGCCAGTGGTAATCCGTCGGATAACCGCAAGAGAGCGGCCCGCCCTATCCCTGTAAGCGCGATACAAATCTCCTCGTTATATACATATACATATACATATACACATATATATGTATATAGGAGAGTGGAGGGGTAGAATACGCTTTTCGACGTAGTCGCAAGCAGCTGACCCGAAGCCATCGCGCAATTAGCTCGCTCGGGCTAATCGGCGCCCTCCGATACGCATAAGCTAGTACATATATCGCGTTTCGGCATTCGCCTAACTATTCATTTATCGCGAGCGAAAAGAAGGTTTATATACGTAATGCCGGCCATTAGTTTCTTTCGTTAAAAGTAATCGTATCACATCGGAGGAAATTAATTACCCGTATAACAACGTATAAAGGATTCCAGCGTGGTTACACGCGCGCGCGCTCAACGTAAGTAATACTCGGCAAATATTTTGCTCGCTCGGCGCTAACTAGAATGAATCGCGGCGATTTTTCGGCCGCCGATGTTGAAAAAAACGTGGCTCTCGGGCAGAAGCCGCTGGCGCGACAAACGGGAGACTAATGCCTGCCGAAGTCGGCCAACAATGCTGGGGGCATTAGTTAACTGAAATAATTTCGGCGCGCGCGAAAAGCTGCAGAGTAGGAGGAGTATACAGCTGTAAGAGAGAGAGAGGGTGCAGAATAAATTGGCCGCCGAGAGTTTTAACAAGTTTATATATATATATATATATAAGCTCGCGCTCGGCTCTCGAGCTATTAATCTCGCGGTTAGTTTGTTAGTTAGTGGGGGCGCTCGACGATAAATACGCGCCGGATGATTTTTTAACGCGGCCAAGCGCTAATTGTTATTTACGAGGGGATATAAAGCACGGCGAGAGAGAGAGAGAGAGAGCGGGCCTTTATTAAGCGCGGCCCGATGAGAACGCGCCTAATTGAAAAAGAATCGCAATCCACTTATGCACGAGCGGCAATGACGAGCTCCTTGAAATATTTTGAGAAATCAGACGGCAGAGAGCGCCTGGCTTTCTCTCTCTCTCTCTCTCGATCAATGACAAGACCGCTGCGCAGTAGGCTCTCGCTTTTGGCTGCAGGCAGCCGCTGGGTCGATAAACCGAGCGCGAGCTAGCTCTGAGGAGGCGCAAGCGCTGCACTACTGCTCCCCGTGTGTGTCGTATACACTCGGCTCGCTCTCTCTCTCTCTCTCGCTACTCTGCAGCTTTCGCCAATTTCGTTTGACCTCGCGCGGCCGCCCCCGCGCGAGCTACACCCCCGCGGATTACGCTTGCTTCTACTTCTTTTGTCTTTGGCGAGTGAGAGGCTTTTTGGAGATTTAGGGGATCGGGATTTGAGAAATTTTAATTTTGCTTTTTATAGCTCTGCTTTGGTCTGATGGAAAAATTACTAGTATTTTCCTCAGCTCGTGGCGGGATTAATGCTTATGCGCATATACGATACGTTAACTTGTAATATATAGCGAGGGCAAGTACAATATAATCTAGAGCGTAACGATTGCTATTAATATTAATACTCGCGATACTAAAGTGTAGCTTTTTTCTATCCACGCTCGGTTAAAGTTTTTTATAGCTCGTTAATTACATCATTATATAGCATATAAGCTATACACTTTCAATCTACATGCCCGCTTCGTACTCTATACCAAGTCGCCTTTTGTTTGCACTCTAGCCTATCATTTCCGAGATTACACCTCCGCCAAGATGAACTCTACACTCCACCTCTACATTAACTCTGGCCATCGATTGAAAAAAAAAAGCGAGTGCGCCAAGACGCGGGGGGTTGGACTCGCTCTCTCTCGAGGGGCAGCTCTTACACGCGTAGCTATATAAATTTTCGAAGGTCCGGCTGGGCGCGCGCTCGCCTATCCATCAAAGTCGCGATCGCCGCCTGCTTGGGCGCGCGCGCGCGGCGATTACTTCCGATCGATAAGGAGAAAGAGAGAGAGAGAGAGTCGGAGCGAAAATCAGGCGGAATATAATTGGGAGCGAGCGGACGAGAGAGAGAGAGAGAGAGAAAAGTCAATGCAGGCGTACTAACGTCTAACATAAGCCTGGTTCTGTGTATATATATGTGTGCGAGTAGCTAGCCGGAGAGAGATCGAGCGGCAGCGGCGGCCTATTGTATATGCTAATGTCGGCTGGCGGGGGAGGCCGCCGCCCGTCCGATATCCCAGCCAGATAAACAAAGCAATTATACGAAAAGGGTGGGATCTGACGTAGCCGCCGCCGAGTCGTACCAGCTTGTACAGCTATAATACAGCGCTGCTAAGCTTCTCTCTCTCTCTATGTACAGCGCGCGCCAAACGGAATTAATGTCAGCGCGCGCGCACAGCTAGCCGAAATCATTACGTCTCGATTAAAAATAATGCCGGCGCATGCGCGGCTCACTCGTATATATACACACACGCGTACGGACGCTAATTAATGCCCCGCGGCTATTTACTTTATTAAAACGTCGACACGTTTGAGTTATAGGACGCCTACTTTTTTTTCTCCGACCGGCGAGGGAGAGAAACTTTTTCTTTCTCTCGCTCGAGCTTTTTTCGAGCGAGCGATTATACACGAATTTTCACACCCAGAACGCCGGCTTTATTCAATTTCGATGATCACTCATTAGGAGAGCTGCGGCTAGCTCACCTCTTCTGCAGCCTGTCTAATTCATCTTCATTACTCATAGAGCCGGAGCGAGCCGAGGCGTTAATAAAACTCGATATATCGCGCGCGTAAATATGTGCGGAGTATTCCATTTGCTGTAACTGCCGGATGAATTATGAATTTCATTAAAGCCATCGTCAATTTTCATCGAGCGAGCCTCAATCTGAATTGCCCTGGTAATGAGGAAAAAGTAGTCCAAATGGAGAAACACAGGCTCGCTTATTTATTTATTTATTTATTCAGCACGTCCAGCACATTTAAATGTAATAATCGCGTGAAGAAAAAAGCCTCTGAATCCTAGAGAAAGGCTTGGTAAATTATGCTTTATAAGAATCGAATGGCGATCGTTAAGGAGGTGTAAAATCCGTGAAAGAGCCAGCTCAGCGTGACGCCGCTAATTCCGCGAGCTCTGTACACACACAGCTCGCCTCGGAATAAACCGTACACACACACACAGACGCATACATGTACGAAAAGGGGGCTCTTTCACTCGAGCTCTTAGTGGATCTCGAAAATGTATATAATGGCTCGACGGGCCTGTTTCGTGCCTAGGCCAGCTGTGTGGGTGTCTGTACGCCTCTAGATTTACAGCTAATCATTTTACACGCCTATCCACGTCTAGAGCAGCCCCGAGAGTTGAAATATATCGCGGCCATTAGCGGCTCTGGCTCGCGCAGCGCGATGATCCGAGCTGCAGATTGATAGACGGCTCGAATTTTCCCCGGCAGGCTGGACTATCATGGGAAATTGTTTCGTCAGACTCAGTATTGGCTTAATGAACGATTTTTGCCGCGTGCATGTCCGGCTTCGAGTGTGTGTCAAGGGAGACTATGAAGGAAATGTCATTATTTTCCTTTCATTATATGTAGACGAATTCGGGCGAGTTGGATTTTTTAATTTACTCCGGTCATCAGTCACTTCCCGCGGTGCTGCTTCCTCGGGAAATCTACTTGGCTTTTAATAACGCTTCGATCTATTTTCTTTATTCGGCTTTTTAATTTTGAGCCCCGTGGGGGTGAGATATTGGATAATTCCCGCACCACAAACACAATCCATTCGCAGTGTCTATAGCCCAGCCTCGCCTCACCATATTCTAAAAAAAAAAACCTGTCCTCGCGGGGGGTTCCTAGTCCGAAAAATCCAAAAAACACCGCTGCGCGCCGGTGCGTAAGAACGAGACTAGAATAACGACGCGATAGAGAGAGAGAGAAGAAGGAGGTAAAAAGTGTCGGGTGTCGGGGCGCGTAACTCGGCAGCGGCCAAGCGAAAAGGAGCGAGAGAAAGAGAGCGGGCGCAAGATGAATCGAGGAGGGTTCGCTGGCCCCGCACCAGGTACACACTTACACATAGGCACAGGGGCGTTATTAGGGAGCTCCATTTCGACTCGGCTGGCAAGGAAGCAATCAGTAACTCTCTCTCTCTCTCTCTCTCTTTCTCGCAAAGGTGGGAGGGTTGTGTCTGGCGCGCGAGCGCGTATATATATGAAGGAACCAGGTGGTGCGTCGATGCGATATATCGGGGGGCCATATGCTCTCACTCTCCTGCGGGGGTCGCCCGCTAATTAATTCCCGCGCGCTACCTTTTGTTCCAACGGACAACTAGCCGCAGCTCGCTTTTGCGCTTGGAGAGATATAGCCGCTCTAGCCCGCCCCGAGCGAGGAACAGTTGCCGGCGATCGTTTTCGACTCGGACTCTTTTTACTACTCCGCTCAAGTTTAAGGTAGAGCTTGCGAGAGAGCTGGGCTATCGATCGCAGCTGGTGGCCGAGCTGCCGCCCAAAGTCCGAGAGTGCCTGCCACGCAGAAAAGACAGAGTAGAAACATACTGAAAGGGCAAGCTTGAAAATAACGCGTAAGCGAGACGAAGGAAAACAATAGGAAAGCGTGCAGATATAGAGAAAGAAAGTGCAGCTTTGGGTCAGGGCCGCGCGTGATAGGCTCCGCTAGCTGGCCGATGGCTTTTTCGGGGCTCTCTAAACGACGTATATAGCTTTGGGGCGCATGGCGTGAGCGTACATGGCCGTCGGCTCGTTCAGTGGGTCAGGAGCGCGCTCGCAAGCGGCGTTGCGTGGAAGCGTGCAGTGCATGTACGTGATCTGCTGGTGTGCTTAGCTGGCGTGCGCGCCGCCGCCGCCGCTACCTGACGCGCGCCACGGAGAGAGAGAGAGAGAGAGAGAGAGAGAGAGAGAGAGAGCTGATGGCCGATGCGTGCAGCTACCACGCGAGCCCGCGCTCACGCAGCCAACTCTTCTGCGCTGCGCTCGATGCAGTCTATATACACAGCTATAAGGAAGGGTGCAATACAATGCGAGAGAGGATCGCGACGTTAGAGGCAATTAATTAACGAAATCATGAGCATTCCTCGTAATTACATACCGATATCCTGCGGGACTGAGCGCTCGCAAGATTTGAATAATAGCCCCCAGTCTATATCACAGTGCAAACGGAGCTCGTTCCGCGACGCACACGGAGCAAATAATTGCAGGCTAGGCTAGATCGCTAATTCGCTCCCCCGCGAGCGCGCATGCGCAGCTACCTGCGCTCTCTTCTCTGCGAGCCGACCCGAGAGCTGCGCCGACGAATTAATTAGCTTTGCCAACTTTTGTTCAAGCTTAAGCCTTAGCTGGACTCTCTCGGTTGCTCGCTTTTCTCACATTTTTATATAATCAAATTAGTGATATATATCCCTCGGGAAATTACCAAGCGACGCTCGCGGCTATTCGTCAAAAGTAGGCTTTGATAAGAGACGTTGTTTATGATATGACGCTTAAGCGTTGCTCGCGAGCTATACGAAAACTGGGAATCCCAGAGTTTCCTATATTTAGCGAGTAGAATGAAAAAACTCTGTGTACGCGTTACGAAAGTTACTTGGCCACGAGTCGCGCTGTGTTTAACCGTGGAACTGGTAATTATACATATTATATAAATTAAGCAAATAAAGACAGCAGCGGCGAGCAGTGTAAAAGTGAAAAAATGTGAAAATAAAGAAGAGGAAATAAATAAGCGAGATAGTCAGGCGCGAATAATGAAAAAATAAGAAGCGAGAAAAAAATAATAACGTTCATTGTTCGAAAAAGACGAGGGCGAAGATAAGCGCTCTTATATCCATATAAGTATAGACTCCTTTTTCTCAAGCCTCCATGCTGCGAGCTCGAGAGGAGGCACGTCAAAATTATAGTCAATACTAATAAGCATAATAGAGAGATAAAAGGTAATCGGAATTACATTAAGCGCGAGCAGAGAGCGCGTAGTGGTATATATATATAAGAGTAGAGCTCGGTCGGCTGCAATTACGAGAATCGGCAGAGTTTCTCATTCGTTTTGGACGATAAAGTATGTGGAACGGGCTGGAATTAGAAAAAGGACTGGGGAGTTCCGGAAGAAGTCCAAAGTTGCATAAAAGCGATCGTGTCGATAGGAAGGTTATATGCGCGCCTGCGCGCGCGCGGCGGCACGTCATTAAATATAGCCGCTGCAGCGGCGAGCTCGCCGATACGCTTCGATTATCGCTCTGATAGCGGCCCGAGATTCATATTTATATGCATAGAAAATCTGATTAGTGCCTGCGCGCGAGTAGCGAGCGAGAGCGGCTTTAACTTCTTTATTAGCGAACATTATATGGAAATATTTTTGTCGTTACTTGAAATGGACACCCACTACACGCGCGCGCGCGCACGCTACTTCCAAGCCTCTTTTTCTTTTCTCGCTCGCGCTGCAGTGTGCCGCTGCTCGCTTCAGATTGACGAGTCTTTTAATGCCTGCGTTTTTACATTTTATTCAATTTGTTTCCATTTATTCGCTGTACTTTTTTAAATTTAATGTTTTTATTTTTAATTGCGCTTTTTTTCAAGACAATAAATTTCCCAGCCAAGTATCGACAGCCTCATTAACTTTCATTGTTTTTATAATTAAAAAAAAGCGTCGAAAAAACATTACTCAGCACCGAGTGACATTATGGACTCGTGTCGCGTGTAACGAGTTCCTCATCCTCGCCGCGTGTACATACTCGTAATGCCAAGGTATCGAAAGGTGTCCATCGGCGCGATCGCAACTTTAATAAGGCCCCTAATTGCACGGCGCGCATAACGGCCCGGTATATTTCAATCAGCTGGGCCGAGAGCGCGGGGCAGCTGAAGCCTACCGCCGAGGCGAAAAATTACAGCGACGAGCGGAATCGAGAATCAGCCTGCACACCTATAATAATAATAGCAATCCTGACCGCGTGTTTTTACACTTTGCCAAAGGAATTATTGAAGCCCGGTCATAACAATTTTTTTCGTTCTCGACAAGTGCTCACATATACGAATCGTGCCGAGCGATCAAATAAAAATCAGGTTGATCGTCGCGGGAAATGGTCGCGTTGCCGGGCATGTATATTGAATGAGAGGGGGATTAATGAGCGGTGACGATCGGATGATCAATCGCTGTTTGCAGATGGAAAATCGAAGGGCCGATTGCTCGTTAAACAGTCCTGCGCGGCTGTGTAAACAATATGTATGTGATGGGAGCTCGCCGAGTAGGACACGGGTAAGAATTAGGGCTACCAATGAGCGCTGTTTGTTCGCTCGAGATTCGAGTTGATCGAGAGGTGAGAGAGCGTGTGTATATATATACGAGGACGCGTGTGTATATAGGAGAGAGCGAGCAGGTGCAGCGCGAAATGAAAAATGCAAATAAGGGAGCTGTAATGACGGCGGAGCGTATCGGGCGCGGTTATCTTTATACTTGCGAGCAGCGCCCGATCACATCGTATCGACGCGACTTTGGCACCGGAGCGTTACGCTTTTGAGTTTAATTAAAAAATCGTCGGCTGGTAATAAGCCCGGGGAAAAGCGCTGCGCGAGTAGCTTTTCGAGGTGCGAGAGCAGCAGTGTAAAAGTGCAGTCGGCTAGGTACGTGGCGAGTGTGGTGTGGGATCGGTTAATTGCCTCTCTCGGTTGGTCTCTTGGGCTGCTGCGAGAGATCGGCTATCTTGGGGGGATGCAGCAGCAGCAGCAGCAGCAGCAGCAGCAGCAGCAGGAGGAGAAGAAGCGAGAGTGTGTCGGGAAAATCAGCGCGCATCGCGCTCTCGGCTCTAATTAATCGAGCGAGCTGGAGCGAGCCCTTTCCTAATAACGGTTGCTCTTGCGCGCTGGAAGGTGAAAGGTGGCTCTCGTGAGAGAGAGAGGGAGAGAGGAAGCGCTGCAGAGAGCTACTGGATATCGGGCATCGAGAAAAGGAGTGAGAGAGAGACGAGTAGCAAGCGAGTCTCGAAAGATCCCCGGACCGACAATGAATACCTATTAAAGCGGTGTGAACAATGCTGGGTCCAAGAGAGCAGAAGCGAGTAAGAGAGAGAGAAGGAGAGAAAGAGAGTCTCGTCGCCTTCTCGCCTGGCACTACTGTATATGCGCTCCTCTCGAGGGCCCCCCTGTGATATACTGCGCGAGATGCCCGATAGTCCGCGGACACAGCGCGCGCGCAGCCTCTCAGCTGAATCCCAGCGGCCGCGCAATATCCCAGGCGCGGAGCATGACTCACACGCCACTGCGAGAGAGAGAGAGCGAGTATATACGAGTTTATTTCGAAGAAGCCAGCCCCAGAGAGGGACGACGAGAGACGTGCCATTTTCTTTGGAAAAAGCCCCAATATCCGAGAGCCTCGCTGCTCAGCTCTTGGTAGATTCCTGTAACGAGTGGCTCGCGTGCCGACTAGTTTTCCGCCCTCCCCCCTTAATTCTCAGAGCAGCGAGTCCGCAGCTCGGCTCTCATCTAGGCTACAGCTATACTCCCCTATTCATTCTCGCCGCCCTTACACATATAAGATTTTTCATATAAAGTGATAGCTTACCTTGGAAGTAGGATTTGGTGCGGAGGTAGCTGACGCTGAGCCTGAGTATGCTGAGCCGGTCGAGCTTGCTGAGGATGTTCTGCTCAAAGGGCAGGAGCGAGGCGAGGGTGTCGAGCTCCGCGTTCAGCCGCTCCCTGTGCCTCTTGCTCGGATTCGACTTGGTCACTCCGTCCTTCTGCGGCGGCTTCAAGCTGAAACACACACAGAAAGCACAACGCGTCAGCTTGCTGCTTATGCACTTTTTTCCAAAAACCCGCCTCCTGCCCCCCCAGCCAGCCAGCGTAATTAGCCTTTCTTTCTTTCGAGCTTGGCTACAAACAACAGAGAGACCGAGAGAGAGCAGGCTCTCTTAATGGATTTTGTGTCATCCAATAATTAATAGAGTTCTCCGGGCGGCCGGAGAGCGCGAGCGCGCGAGCTCATTCATCACGCTTTCTAACCCCTAAGCATTTTAATTAAAGCCAGCATTTTTACCAGCGGCGATGCTTTATACCTACGTGATGTCCAAGCGCCGCCGAGATAGCCTCGCCTTGTTCCAGTCACATCTTCACACGCGCCTTCTTTTCTTCCCTTTCCTATACGAGCTCGTGTGGACAGGCCAGGCATTAATACCACTCGTCTTTTAATAACTAGGGCTCATACCTTTTTGGACGATCTAAGTTTAGCAAAACAGCATTACAGCCCTGAACATATACCCAGTATATAAAAGATTTGACAAGGACAAAGCCAGAGGACTTTCCCCAGAGTGCAGTTCATTAATCAAGATAGGAGCTAAACTCGCTGCGCGGAATAACGCGCTCAGGAAAAAGCCGCGGCTAATCTAATCATACGCGATACTGATTAATTGCCGCTGCTTTTTCTAATTCGCCCATATATATACGCAGGCATATCAGTAGTAGCGCGCGGGACTCGAAAACGAGTCTACTAGCTTAGTTTTCCCTCTAATAAGACAATGAGCGATACACAGAGCGGGGGGCCGCATAATATGTAGTAATGGCCGGTCGATTATTTCGTGTTCGTTGACAGGTATATAGGGCGCGGGGGCATTATAATGGATCTCTAGTAGCGCGGCCTGGCTTTTCCGGAAAGAGCCGCGCAACGCCGGCCAGGTGATATCTCGATATACATCTATCTCTCTCTCTCTCGCTCTCCCAGGCTGGCTGTGCGCGATCGGCAGGGCAGCAGCGAGCAGCAGGACGATGCCTATCGGCGCCGTCGAGCGTAAACGCTATACCTCCCCACCCTCCTCTGAATCATCATCATCGCTGTGGCTATGTGCACGAGTGTGCGAGCGCTGCTGCTCCGGCTGACGGCCGAGCTGCAGGATGATGGACAGTGCAGGCGTGTTTGGGCTGGGAGGGATTGATGTGGCTTGATATTGATAGGAATATGTGTAGGAGAAGTGCTGAGGTGGGACTGGGTTGATGGAAAAATTGGGATGCGATTGTGGATTGGCTCGAGGGTGTGTGCGGCTTTTCGTTACGGGAGTCATTTGTTTTCTGCGACTGGAGAGTATACTCTCTTTAGGTATCTATGGGTTTTTCGCGTGTTATTGTTTTTATCATCGTTTTAATTTTTATTGATTTTTGGTTTTAAAGCAGAAAAGTTACGCTTGGAAATATTCAACTTTTTTGCTTCCTAAACATTCATTACATTGCTTATACTGAATCATTTTGTTGATTTATTTAAGAAGCTTTTACTTTTAAATTAATTTTAACCGATTATAAACCAAATTAATAATACCTGTTCGTAGGAACTGGTGTACAAAAAAAAAAAAACTTATATATACTAGGTTACTTACTAACTTATAAACTAAAAAGATTTACAATTTTTTTTTCTTTAACAACAATAAAAATTTACTTATACATGCGATGGCAAGAAAAACATAGGTAAAGATTTCAAATATTTTAACAAAAAACGGCTTAACTAATATTAAATTTTCAACAATTGTCTAGAATCCATTTCCTTATTATACTTTTAATAGCTAATTTGCTTCCATTTAGGATTTTGAGATCATCTGTAAGTCGATTATATCGTTTTTTATACAACAATAATCTAACAATTATTGAGCCCATTGATGATAAAATTGTTTAATGATCTTATATTTTACTTCTAATTTGGTCTTAATGTATAATTTCCGGTCTTCTATCCAGACAAAGAGTTTTATATAATAAAAATAAAAATGGGACAATCTTATAACATTAAGAAAAAATCACTATTTAATGATAAAAAATTAACAGCATTCATCTTAATTTTCAGCATTTCTAGAAGCAATCATCTGTAGCTATTCATCAGTGTATTTTCTCTCCAGGCATCAGCATGTTTGACATTTAATATGATTGGTAGAGTAATTTTGATAGGCAAATTCTTTGCACGACTTTACTATGTTTTATTGAAAAAAAAATAGTTCTAGAAGCACACGGCAAGTAATAATTAAACCTAATTTTCTTTTGCTTCTCTTCAAAATAAATAAAGAGGAGAAAAATGGTGGCTAAAACTCAAGCGATTGAATTTGAATTTACTACAAAATATGTCGGTAACTGCACTGATCTCTGACAATCTACTCAACAGATGACAAAAACCCAAAAAATAATGAAAAAAAATATCAAATCCATATCACTGAAAACTCATGATCAACCCCCAAAACCCAGAAAGCAACCCAGCTCGCGGCCATTTTGTGAGCTTGAGGGGAAGCTCCCCCGGCGTCTCGACTCTCTCTTTCTCTCTCTCCCTGGGGGTTGACGTTACGAGCGATTACGCTGGATGTATCCCGGCCTCGCGGTTATTCGGCTCGCAGGAAGGAAGGAAGGAAGGAAGAAAGAAAGGAAGGAGCGCGCACGCGCCGCGCACCGAGCTGGCCGGAACAAGCCACTATGGATTTTCGACACTGTACCGCCGTTCGCGCCGGGGATATAGCCCTGCTCTGTTGCTGCACTGTGTGTATACCTGGATTGTGTCTGCTGTATGATAGATAAGATCGCTTTGAGGTGTTTCTCGGACATCGAGATGTAAATGTAAGGGATCAATTTTTTTATGTGTTGGTTGACCGTTAGTTATTTATGCGAGTAAATAAATAATGTTTCTGTTTGAAAACAGAAATTAAAAATCGAAACGTCGGAATTAAAGGAAAAAATACACACTTGCCAGATTTTCGGTAAATCCAAACCTCGGCGTGCACGGGCGAAAAGGTCGCCGTGGAGTAAAAAGAAATCACGGTAAATCGCTCGGTATCCACACCAGGCCGAATAATGAGCTTCCGAACGGTAGCCAGTTCTCTCAGAGATGTCTGTCGGAGAGCTGGTCGGATGATACCGGTCTTAGGTATACAGCCGGGGCTGCACGAAGGCGCAAAAAAAATCGAGCAAAAAGAGAAAAGCAAACAAAAACAAAGAAAAGAAGAGAGAAAAGGGGGGCAAGCCAGAGTCGCGGCCTGAGAGAGAGAGAGAGAGAGCCTAATGAAATTGGTAAATTAGGAAAGGACATTTATTATACTTTTTGCGGATCGCTCGAGCCCGATTGGAATACACAGAGAGGGGGGGGGGCGAGCTGGTCTCTCGCAGGCAATTAATCTTGGCGCTGCGCGCGGCGATGATAATTAATGCGGCCGCTTATACGTTGTTCGACGCGTGCGTGCGTGATGCGCGCAGCCACAGATTTATGCGCGCGGCTCGCTCCCGTTAGCCGGCCGCCGCTCGCGCGTCAATCAAAACTTCAAGCTTATTTCATTCCGTAATTGAATTGTTGGAGCGCTACTCAGTCTCTATATATACTTGACGAAAAAACGACGCCGCCGTTTTTCGCGGAATGTATATATACCTACACACAGAGAGCCGGCCTGGGCTTTTTCTGGCGCGGCGCGATAAAGCGTCATGCGCCACATGTAGCGCGTAACCGGCGGCCGCTAATCACCTCGCGCTCGTTTTCCGCGGCTACTTCCTCGCGCTACCTCCCCGATCGACGCGAAATCTTCATTACCTATACTGCGACTGCCTCGAATTCATCGCACTAATAGTTTCGCTATATATATACGTAAACGTTATAATTCAAAGCAATGTCCCTTAGCAGTCCGAATTTAATGATCGACGCGGAATGATTGACGGACGAAAAAGCGCTAATTTGCAGTGCGCGCGAGGGTAAGCGTCGGGCGTCAGTTGGACGATCGGCTGCCCTCGGGCCCATCCGGCGCGCGCAACCAGCTCCCCCGTCGATTATAAACGGAGATGAGCTTTCGAATTAAAGTGAAATTAGGAGCGAGCCCTGGGCCCGCTCTCAAAGTTTAAAAGCTCGTTAACTCGCGCTGCGGCTCTCCAGAGTCGCGCTAATATCTCGCTCTCCTTTCCTCTCCCACGCCGCGCTCTTATCGTTATTATACATCGCGCGCAGCCGGCTTCAATTACGTGCGTAGGTTCGAGTACCGGCTCTCGCCGCGAATCTGCCTATTTGTCATCGCTGCCCTTTGATTTATCGATCCGGACTGGAGCTCGCTTTCTTCGCGGCGCTTTTCTGCGCGTATATACACGTGGAATTTAATATATCCGAGGCAGCCCAGCGGGAGGAACAAAGAAAATCGAATATGCTAATTATCACCTGGCCGAGCCGCTGGCCCGACTCCGAGTCTCTCTCCGCTGGAAAATAATATAATCGCCCCCTGTGAATTTCAGCCCGCTGTCCCGCCCAGCGGGCGAGCCGAGTAGCTTTTTTATTCCCGACCGCGCGACGAAATTTAAAAAAAAAAGTCTCGTTACGCAGCCCCGAAGATATATACGCTGCACCGTCGCAGCTTCTTTTTCTCAGCGGTGACAATAAGTACGCCCACCTCTAGGACGTCGCAGCTACAGAAAGGGGGAGGATAATCGATAAGCGCGCGATAATTACTCGAGTATATAGCGAGACTCGGGCCATTATCCCCACTCGGCGTTAAAAATCGGCGTTCCTTATTTCGAGAAAATCGAGAGGAGGATTATTATTGGCAGCTTTGTGCGGGCGAGTAGAGAGAGAGAGAGAGCCGGAGAAAGAGAGAGAAATCGCGAAATCGCATCTCGCGATCTGGCTCCTGGCGGAGCGAGCGTATATAGGAAGGAAAGGCGAGTAGTCGTCGTCGTCGTGGCGCTGGAATCCGCGTGCAATTAACGTGCGGCTGGCGGATCGTCGTCCCACGCCCGGCTTTGTTTACGGCGCGCGCAGCGACGTTACTCCTCTACTCGCTGCTGCTGCTGCTGAGGTAGCGAGCTCATCCTATCCGAGCATCTCTGCAGCCTCGACTTTTACAGCGAGTTGCGGACTCTGCGGAAAGTGGACTAGTTTCTCGCGAGAAAAAGTATCGGTCGCGATCATACGAGGGCCGGCTGCCGTATAAATCTGTCATCGGCAGCCAGAGAGAGAGCTGGGCTCGGTATCTGCGATCGGCGACGCTCGCACTTCTTAATGAATCCACGGTTATCGAGCTTTAATTCCCGCTAAACGCTCCGCGACAATTATATATTCGCGCGGATCGGTAGCCGGCTCCCAGAGACGCGCGGAGCTGTAACATCAGGAGCAAATAAAGAAGGAGCACGCGAGAGGAGAAGGCTAATAGAAATGCAGCGCGCGGGCCATCCCCTATAAATTGTCGAGAGCTGCGCGCGCGCGCGCGTTGGCCAATTCGAAATTCCGAGTACACGGCAGAGAGGTGAGAGCTAATCAGTCTTTGGAAACACGACTGCAGCAGCAGCAGCAGCAGCAGCCGAGCGCTCAGATGAATTAATGAGCGGACCCTGGGCGCGCGCTTATTTTTTTTTTCATTACTAGTTATCGCTTCTTTTGCTTGCTCTACAAAGGGAGGGCCGCTGCTAAATCAAATTGAAATTCGGGCTCTCGAGGGGGCGAGGGAGCCGATGTCGAGGCGCGATAAGCGAGCGCGCGCGCGCGCGACGAGTCGAAGCCAATTAATTAGCCCGGTAATTAGGCCAGCTCTTTCGCGCGCAGTAGGCTCGCAGGGCCGAGAAATGCAAATGAGCGCTGAAATTAAGACGTCTCGGCAAAGGACCCAGCTTTCCCGTATATATTTATCTGGCTAGCTGATCGGCCCTGCTCGCGCTCTCCCGAGCTTCTAATTCCTCAGCGCGCGGCCGAATCGAATTAATGGCGCGACCTGCAGATTAGCCGCATATTTTACCATTTGTCCGCGCCGAGCTCGTGTGTATATATATATACGCATAGTCGCGCGGATTTCGCGTGGGCTCGTAAAGGCCGCGTAGGTGTGGCTCCTCCTCGCTCGCTGGCGAGCAGTAAAAGCCCGTAATGCTCATTTTCATATTTCGCCCTGCTGTCTCCGGCGTGCCGGTAATTTGCTCTTGTCAGCGTTTAATTCATACGGCCGCGCGCGTATACAAACGCACACACGGGCGCAGTTTGCCCCGCGCGCGCGCGACACAGCCTTTATATTCATTTGCTTGATTGCTCCTTTTCAAAGAGCTTTTTTCCCCCGGGAGAAAACCTGCTCTCGGCTTCGAGATTATAAGCTTGTTTATACTCGCGATAAAAATGCTGCTCATTTGCCTGCTAATATAATGGGATGTTTTACCGCTCGCTTATATACATCGTATTCGAATTTTAATTCATTAATAAATGGACGAAAATTTGCGCGATAGCTACATAGTATAAATAGAGACTTGAAAAGGCAGAATGACGTGGGTGCCCGCAGCGCGTGATAGATTAAAGATCGGCAAAAGGTCGAAAAGGAGCTTCTTTGCTAAAAATGCAGAAGAATGTGGCAGAATAATTGAGAAGAAAGTGGCCGGATGATTCAGAGCCAGAGAGAGAGAGAGAGGCTGGCTGGCTTGCGCGTGATCTAGTCAGAAAGGAAATGGATGTCCCTGCGCTGGCTCGCTGCCGGCGGCGTATAAATTATTCTCCAGCGAGAGAGCGAGTCTTTAGGCGACTTTGTTTCTCTCTCTCTCGCTCGGGCCCGCATATATATGTGTATAGACAGAGAGAGAGCGAGAGGATCGTGCTTGCTGCAGCAACGGCAGCGACGACACGAGACGCGCGGCTTGTAATGGGCCTTTGGCGCGGCTAACTGCTACCGAATCCGGCGCGCGTCCCTTTCGAGAAGGGAAAAAATAAAGAAGGAAGCCAGCGCGAGAAACGAGCGACTATACGCGCCTTTATCGCTTGCTCCTTCTTCCTCTCGCTCTTCGCGCGCGGCCCGCAACAGGCAGATTAGTTTAAGGGCGAGAGAGAGAAAGAGAGAGGAGTGGAGCGGAGCTACTCCCTTAATGGATTCGACTTGATAAACAAACAAACAACACGCATATTTCCAAATGAGACGTAAACTGTCTAGCCGAGGAGATTTCGTTTTGCTTCTGCTTCTTCTTTTGGCAAGTCTTGGAGGAATTGGATGATTAAGAGAAGAGTAGGTTTTTTAAATCGTCTGTGTTTGTTTCACTACCTGGCAAATAAAACCACGCTGTGTAATTAATACCCATCACAAGTGAAGAAAAATAAAAAGAAAAGCGAGTAGCTGCAGAAAAGCACAGATATATTTTTAGCAATAGACCAACTGCAGTCCAAGGAACCAAGTCCAGAAAAGACACTCGCAGCTGAAGCGGAGTAGCAAGCGAAGAGCGCAGGTATTATCGCTCGGGCCCGTCTCACTCGCGGGCCGAGGAGCAGCAGCGAGGCGCGAGAAGCGAAGCCTCTCGTCCGGAGCAATTATCCTAATGGATGCAAAGTCGCACCCCGCAGCCGAGATGGTAATGAATCGATAGCGTCCCGCATACCAGGAGCTTGTATCCCCAAGCTCGCAGCCTCCGCTCTGCTTAACTCTCCCTGCTCCCTCGGATGCCAGAATGCCAGAAACGCGCCGATCGATCGAGAGAGAGCCTCGCAGAGAGAAAGAAAAAGAGGGCTGGGCCGATCGATCGAATCGCGAAAAAAGAGCGCGCGGATATCACGAGCGACTATTTCGGTATGCGCGCGCTATTAGGTGACAGGTGCAGCAAAAAAGGCAATTACTCGGAAGGAATCGAGCTCGACGTGTCCGAGCCTGTCGGCGTCTTGCCGTCGACTGACGCGCGGGCGCTTTTGTAAAACTAGCCAAAGTCTCTCTCTCTCTCTCTCTCTCCTGTCGTCGTCCTCGTCTCTCTTTCTCCTGCTCTAGGTGTATAGCTCGCCGGCGCGTGCATTGATTGAAACGTGAACCAGTAAAAGGGTGCAACCCAATCCGGCAAAGAAAATGCACTTTGTTTGCCAGTGCCCAGAGTCTTTATAGGATGTAGCCGAGAGCACGGCTCGGCTTTCTTTTCTCGATAAATACGCAGCTACTAGACCACAACGACGCCCGCCGCCTCATTTGCATATTTCCGAGAGCGTATGCAGAATCGCAATTGTTGGAGCTAAGGGATGCACGTGGGTTGAGGATTAGAATATGGTTTTCGGATGATCGATAATGAGGCGGTTAGTAAGAGTGTTTGTGTGGGTCTGTGTGTTTGATGTATTGGGTTTTTTTAGGAGAATCGGATTTCACGATCGTCCCACTGGCCAACTTCGATAGGACTTGCGAATACAATCCAACGACACTTGTTTTCTTAAACGCGACATGCTAAGACTCTTAAGCTTTATATAAGAGAATAGAATTACCAGAGTTATTTTTAGCTTAGGCACATTTTATTTTTATCTAATCACGAAAGTTATAATTTTTGAAAATACGGATTTGCGAGAAAAATTGACGTGAACGTAATTAATAAGTTTATTATTATTTTTTGACAAGTTTCGTTTCACTTGCCAAATTAAAGAATTCAAATCTATGTCATATGCCAAGGTGAAAATCAGTATCGGCAAACTTTTTTATGGGTCACCAATTTCAAACTTAAAGTTAACAGTTTAATAAAAAAGTTTTCTTTACTTTGGTTGAGCCCTTAATTCTCTTACTAGGAGAGGCCTAGGCCTCTGGGTCATGGATTCTGTTTAAAGTGAGATATGTTTTCAGGTGTAACAATATGGATACATTTTCATACCCTAATGCTTTACAAAACTTAATGTTAGTGATATTTTTATCTTTATTTTCAAAAAAAAGTTCAATCGTTAAATCGAATCGTAAATACACAATAATAAACTAGAAAAAACGAGCTTTCATTTACTTTTGGCAGAATTAAAATATTCTTCGTTTAAAAGTTATAATAATTTACAGTTTTACAGTTAGCGTTCAAAAAATGAAAAATTAATTTTTTAAATCCTAATAAATGCTTAAGTAACTTCTACAATTGCATGAACAAACAAAAATCTAACAACTTGAAATGAAACTTGAAATGAAACACACATGTTAATTGGTTTTATGAATACGTTTAATAAAAAATCTGATTACTGATTGCAAAAAAATTTTATATTTATTTTAATAATTATCAACGGTATACGATTTGCTTAAACTATGCATTCACACTTAATAAAGTTTGTCTATTAATTCATATAAAAACATCAAATTTTCCGATAAGTATATGATCCAATAAATACGATCACGTGTTGTGACAAACATAATCGACAACTTGGCAGACGCTAATGAGAACAATTCTAAAAATGACGAAGCAAAAATGATAATATTAAAAAAATAGTAACAAAGTTGCAATAAAGTTTCATACTATAGATATAAAGAGACGAGCACTGCTTGAAATCCCACGCGAGCGGTCGAATAGATTAAATATCGTCAAAGTCGCGCAAAGTCCTGACGCGGAAAAAGAGAGAGAACAACACATACAAGCAAGCTCTGAGCGGGAGGGGTTTGGAAAAGCCGCTATAGCGACAGCCGGAGCAGCAGCCAGCCCGCGATTTCCTGATAATCGCTTTGCGAGCCGCGACAGTTGCAGGTCTTCGGATATGCGCCAGCACAAAGCCCGGCTGCTGCGGCCGTTTTAGCGCCGCGCAATGTTGTATACGCTCAGATAATCGCAGCTCTAGAGCTGCAGCAGAAAAGCTGCTGGGCATGAAAAAAAAAACCAAGCCGGGGCAAAAAAAAAATCAGCCGAGAGTAGAGCACAGAGAGAGAGAGAGAGAGAGAGCAGAGCGAAAGAGCGACAGAGCGACAGAGAGAGAAAAAGAGCGAGCTATGCATATACACGTAGCGTAGAGGCGTAGGCGATCTATTGGATTATTCGAAGCCGAGCCGGCAGCGCGAGGCGGTTAGGAGGCATCGGTGCTCAGCGCCGCTCGGATGTGTATAGGTGTGTGTGTGCTCTGTGTGTAGCCAAGTTTGTTGGATTCGGGATCATAGTAATCTCGTTTGCCAGCCCTTTTCTCTGATCAGCCTACAGCCTATCCTCTCTCTAGGTGGGACACAGGGCTGGGTAAACCACGCCCTGATCGTTAAACTCACCGGCGAGCGACGCTCAGTTGCGAATTTTCCTCTAATCGGCCTTTTTCTCGCGATTTTTCGCCGATTTCTAAAGACGGAACGATTGCCGAAAAAGCAAAGCTAGACGGCGGAGCCGGCTTAGCAGAGCAATGCCAGGCGCTCGGAAGCGTCAATTGGTCCCGGTCATGAGAAATCGCGGCGAAAATCGGGCTAGATTGGCCGGCTCGTCGGGCAAAAGCCCCTGAAATGTGCGAGGAATTCGACCAAGTGCGCCGGACTCTGGGCGCGCCTCGGAGCGCCGGCTAGCCGCTTCGTATTTGGCTTTGCGCGATTTTTTTCTCTCTCTCAGGGACGAGAGAGAGAGCGAAGCTTTCGCAGGCAGATTGGACACCCCTTGCGGGGGTTACATGAGCATGATCTCATTAGTGAACTCTAGGGTGGCTTAGGCCGCGTCCGTCTGTGTGCGAGAATGCGTGTTTCTCGGGCCGCAATCCGCAGCCGGCGAAGCTCGAGAACGCAAAGCCGCTATCGGGATAACCCCGGCAGGCCTCGGGGATTTTAAAGCTCTTTCCTCGAGCTATATACCTAGCCAGGCCTCAAATTTCCATCCTCCGTCTCTCTCTCTCTCTCTCTCTCTTTCTCTCGCTTCTCTGACTCTTGACTCTTCGAGCCGCAGGCATAATCGCCTAGTCGCAAGCGCCCGAGCAGCCTGCAGCCCGATGCGGCTGGCTCGACCGCTGCAGCGCCGGGCTTACTAGCCCAAGGGAATCCTAACCGGTCAAAGCCCTTAATCAGGCTTTCTAACAGCTTTTTTACCGTCCTTTCTTGCCTTTTTTCGAGGCAAAAGTAAGCCAAGCTTTGCACGCTTTTTATAGCTGCTTTTTTTCGTCGTGAAAAAATTTTACCTCATCAAATTGGTGATTCTCCTGAGCTTTTTGGACGAAAGCTATTTGAAAAACGTGTTGATTCAAACTGTAAAACTATACCTCACTGCTTACATCAATATAATTTTAACTGCTTACTATAAGGCTTTCGAGTATCACTCAAATTTTATGAATATCATTATTCAATAAATCAATTAATTACACAGTAAAAAAATCATAATTGAGCAAGTATTCATATAAATTTGTTAAAGGCAAATTTAAGAATTTATCTTTTACAAACAAGACATAATAGCTTAACACTAGATTTCGACCCTTACTACTGAAGCTGTAGCTAACTAAAGCTGTTGCATTTTTAATCAGAATTTTCTGACTAAGCATCTGCTCTATTTTTTTAAACTGAAAAACTATTTAGTATTGAAATCTTAAAAAAAAATAATAATGTCTTATTTTTAATTAGTTTGTTTTAATCGAGAATAACTCAAACGACTTTTTAAACTTAATTAGATCAATATATTATGATAATTTTAAATTAGTAAAAGTTTAATGTATTTAGATAAATCTATTTCATTCGCGTACCATCATTTATAAAAATTAATTTCTTATATTTTAAAGTCGATAGGTTAATTGGTTAGGCTGAAAATTTCAAGATATTTTGAAAACATGCTTTTTGTATACATTAAATTGAGCAGAATATTGTAATTAAAATAATATTCTATAGTAACTACTTTATTTTTATCAATAAATTATCAATAATTTAATATTTGTTATTGCAACAAGATTTGTTTTGATTTAAAAAGTTTTTTCTCTTCAGTCATTTTGCCATAGTTACGATTAGAAAATTAAAAAGAAAAACTAAAATTTCAATCAGATAGCTGTACAGAATGACACCAATATTTATACACAACTATAAATATTCTAATAATACATAATGGACTTTTACTAAACTTAAATTTTTTAAGGTATAGCGTGCTTAAATTGTCATGTTCTCTGAAATGTCTTCATCGCAGTTCTTATAATTCAAATCTGATAAAACATACTCTTTGTTCAATAAATAAGTACACTGTACGAAAAGGCTATCTCATCGATAAAACACTGCATAGTACATAGACGCATACGCTTACTCTGCTAATAAATGCTTTCGTATAGGTGACGAGCGCAAAGACGTCTGGCTATAGGCTATTAAGGTCAGATATACGAGCTTACTCTGCCCGTAGTAAAATGCCGGGGAGATAGAAAAACAATAGTACCCGGGGCTTCGGACTACTGGAATTTCTTGTGGCGGCTCGCTGCAGGACTCAAATGTCAACTCTCTCCGAGCTCCTCGTGTGAATTGATCAATTCGTTCGCACCTCGTTAAGAGGCTTAGGTGGGATTATTAAAAAGAGTTATTGATACAGCCTGATTCACAAATATGCTAAACCTACTTTTTTTTTTATCATCCATCGTAAATCTTGAAGAGAGTTGTTACACAGTACGTCGTCGAGTTAATAAGTCATTCACACAGCAAGGCTTGACTTTGACTAGTTGGCAGTAGTTGGCATTCCAAACAAACTAACAAAAAGCTAAAGCGCGCGTTTATCAATGTTTAAAGTACAATTTAAAAAATCGCGCAATAAACAAAAAGCATAACCGCATAATTCCGACGTTCCTTCATAGAGGGGCGTGAAGTCAGGCAAAGGCTTAAAATCAATTTGAGCTCTCCGGTATTATTACACGCAGAAAGCGAGCGAGCGAGCGAGAGAGAGAGAGAAAGAAAAGGAGGGAGAAGGGAGCACAGTGGGAGCTGGAGCGCGCGCGCGCGCACGAAAAGCCAATCATTAGTCGGTTATGACTTGTTTTGCGCTTTATCGGGCGGCGATCGTCGAGCCGCCGTAAAAAGAAAGCTCGGCAGCGAGCCGCTTGCGCGCGGGAATTTGCGGCTAGAAGGCGTGTTTCTCTAGTGGCGCTTATGCCCACTTCTTTGTTTATAGGATGCCCCTCGTTAAAGCCGCGAGCCGCGCCGAGATGATGATGATGCTCCGTCTGCAGCAGCCCTTCGAGAAAGCAGGCCGATATTGCGGGCCCGGCGCATCGACTTAATTTCGCCGGGCATCCGGCAATAAAAGCCCTGGGGGATACACAGCGGAGGAGAGCGCGGTCTTTTTTTCCGATTTTCCGCGAAGTTCGCCGGGCGCGAGCGCGTGGGAAAGTAGCGGCCGCGAGGCTTTTGGAAAATTCGGGATGAGGTCGCAGGGCAGGAAGCGGGAGAGCGAGATCGAATCGGCATCTGGTCGTTAACGAATATAAGCGGGAGAGGTAGAAAAAGAGTGAAAAAGTAGTCTCGGGGATAGAGAGCGTATCTGCTTTGAGCTATCTCGCGCGCGCGGGCAGCACTAAAAACAAAATAGTTCCGACGTCTGTGCCCCGAGGCCGAGGGCAGGGGCAATTCTCTCTCTCTCTCTCTCTCTCTTAAACTCCAATGTTCTCTTTCTCTCCTTCTTTCCTGCCTTTTCTTTTTCTACATCTATCCGCGCGCTCGCGCGTGATGCTCGCTCTTCTTCAAAGCGGCTAAACTGTCCAAAAGTATTTCGCCGCTTTGCAGTGCAGGCTGTAGATGCGGCTGCGCGTTTCCGCGATGGGGAAAAAGTAGCGACCGGACGCGCGGAATTGGCCTCATGACACGAAGCGTCCCCCGCACTCTCTGGAGCACGAGACTCGGGCGATTATACCGGTTCGGAGCAACGAGCGCGAGAAGAAAATCTTTTGCTGTGGCTTTTTCGCTGGGATTTTTTAAGAGGAGTGAATTTGATGGATCTTGAGTGAACTGGCTGGTACCTATGCGATTTTATTTTTGTCGAACTACTTCGAAATTACGTAATGTTTTAAATCTTTCTATTTAAAAATGTTTTTTTCTAACTTGCGATTATTGCCAACTGGTTAAAGTTATTGCTGAATAAGCTGTGAATCCAAAGAACAATCAAAATAAAATAAGTTATTATGTAGAGAAATCAAAAGAATATAAGGCAAAAATTAAAAAATTCTTAATTTATATTCTCTTATAGATCAAGAATCTAATAATAAAATTAAATTTATATAAGTCAGCAAGAATAGATATAAAGCTTCCGTCACTATTGTAATAAAATAATAAGTTTTCTGTCCTTTACATGTAATTTTCTAATCGACATCAAAACATTTTTCATAAAGATTACAAAAAATTCAAACTATTACTGCACATTATATGCATATATCTTTTTTTTATATAATTAAAACTTTGTGTCAAATTAAAAAATTGAACTTTGTTATTCGTTCATTTTTTAGAAAAAAAAAATTATATAAAGTCATGTGATCCTTAATTTTTTTTATACAAGTTTAAATTAGTATATAAGAGCCTAAAGTATATCGCTACATCAATGTAACAGCTCAAATATTTTAGGAGTCACGATATCTATTTTAGCTTTTGATGCATTGCATAAATTCAAATTGATCACAAGGGATTCTATTCCGATCTATAAAAGTATATCAAATAATATCAAAAATTGTCTTCAATAAGTTCCAGTTGAAATTCTTGAACATAAAATTGAAAACGATTATACAGACAAAATAATTTTAAATAAATTGTAGCTGTATACTCGGTGATTAAAGTGTCTACAAATCACTTAAAAATGGAAATTTTGAATATACTCATCATATTAAACATTTTTGAAAGAATTAAACCATTACAATCATTGATTACATTAGTACAATTTACGCTTAAGAAAAAGTTTAATTAACCTGTTCTGCAGACATGTCTATTTAAATATATATATTTAGCAGAAAATCAAAAAATGTTTAGTTATATAACTAAACACTAAAACAAAATATTTGTATTCTTTGACTGCCAATACATTTGACTAGCGGTATATCCAAATTTCTTGTAATAGTTTCAGTAATTTCAAATTTTTCAAAGACATTTATTTCACGGTATAAATACGGTAATAGCTGATTACTTTTGATAAAAAAAAAAAAAAGATTCTCAGATTTTAATTCTTGAGTATAACCGTCATCATTACCGATTAAAACTAACTTATTCAAATTAATGAAGAGCTCCTCGATTTAATAAACATCAGGCCAACATTACGATCGCCACCTGCGCAGTTATCATCATAGAACAAACTTCGAGAGAGGATAGACTTACACGCAGCGTGGAATGTTAGTCTCGCTATCCTCCAGAGCGAAACGTGGCCGTTCTTTTTCCTCCCTCCCGCCGAAACACGATCCCCGAAAGATTTGCGATGTCGAGAGGCGATAAAGCTCCCGAGGTTTAATGTGTCCCGACTTTCGGGGGAGGGATGAGACGCGGGCGCGCACGCGCCTGTGCATCCGTGAAATCTTTTCAATATCGAAGAGCGAAGCGAGCAAAACAAAGAAAGGCAAAACGAGAAAAAAAAGAGCCGGGCAAAAAAGAGAGCCAGAGAGGAGGAGGCGGTGCAGCGATCCGGAACTCGCGCTCGCACATATCGCACATATATTAAGCATCGGCGGCAGGCAATTACGCATCGGGGCGGAGAGCTGACCCCGCGAGTTGATATCCCACGGATAAATATCTCTGCGCGGCTCTCCTCTCCGGGCCCAAAACAGTGACCTAGCGAGCGGAGAAAAAAAAGGACGAGCAAGGAGGAAGCAAAGAAAGAAAGGAAAGAGATCTGCCCCGCGAATTATCGGGCCAGCTCTCTCGCGCTCTCGGGCAATAACTGCAATGAGCCAATAAGGCAATAACCATTAGAGGGGGGCATGCCTGGCCGGGACAAGAGCTGCGCTCGCGCGCGCGCGGGGCTGTATAGTGAGAAATTTTCAGGCACTTACCGGTAGAGAGATTTCTCTTTAAACACTCGGCCGTAAGAGCGATTATTTGCTTTGCCAGCGCGCGAGCGGACCATCTTCTATATACTCTTCTACGGTTGTTTCGCGGAATTTCGACCGACTATGGCCAAAGAGCGCCAGCAAAAAGCGAACCGAAACGGCAAAACAGCAGGACGCTCGCTGCTCGGACGTTACTTTTCTACTTAATCGCTCGAGCCTGATGCACGGCCAGTGTTTTAAAAGTCGAAAACTGCTGTAGCGAAAGTGCGCCGTTGCTGTTGCGTGGGTACGTGTGTATGTGTGGCTATTTATATATTTATATCGTATCAGCGAAACGATTAAAGTAGCTTCTACCTACGAAGGCAAAAGAAACATTTTTTCGACTTTTTTTCTTTTGTGTACGTAGTATACTTACACGAGTACTGTAGCTCTTATTACAAATAACTTTAATCATGTTTCTTTTTATCTTATGTAATGATCTCTTTATAGGAATAAAACATTACTTATTGTTCGATAACTCATTCGTATATCTAACTGGCGATCTAATACTCTTTTTCATTATTTGAATCTGAATAAATAAGCAAACCCAGATTCAAATAAGCTGAAAGATAGCTTGTTTAAAATGAAAAATTAAATTAAAAGTTTCTTCTAAAAGTTGTATCATACTATAGAAATATTCTAAAAGTAATATTTCTTATAAATTATGAAATGATATACTATTGAATTTTCTTACTTTAGTTTTCAATGTAGGAACATTAAATTTAATGTACATGTATACTACAAGCAAAAGCAAAAATATTGAACACTGTTGGTATTATAGATTTTGTAATCACTATACTTGTATATTTGTTTTTCTTCAAACGATCAAAGTTTGAGTAATCTAAAATATAGGTTATTAGTGGTGTTAATTCTCTTTAAGACTGTTAGCACTATTGTCAAATGTGACAGTTTATATAAAGATCCTACCGTATTAAGTCGTTTATTATATTTAATTTACATATATACTAGAAGCAAAGTTTTCAATTATTACATTACAAGAACGTTTATACAGAGTGACATTCATTTTAATAAAATTTTATTTTATTTTTAAGAAAAACGATTTTAAACAAACTATGTGAAACTAATTTTTAAATGTAAAAACAGGACAAAAATTCAAATATGAACGAATTTTCTTCATGAAGTTAATAATAAAAATACTGAATAAAGCATCATTAATATCGCACTTTTACAGTATTTCAAATTGAAAAGTCAATTATAATAGTTTATAATTATAAGGCATTTGATAAAAAAATACATACTTAAATCAAATTGGCTATGTGCTTTTTTATTTTAATGCTTCAATTATTCAAGAAGTAATGTAAACATATTGCAGTACCTGCACCTATACTAGTACATAAAAAAAATATTAAAAGTATTTATTTAAAAAAATGATAAACGTTAATAAGCATACAAAAACATATTATTTCTTTTAACTTTCTATTCTATTCTTGCTCATAATCGATACCCACTTACTCATACCTATCTATTACTGTCTTACTACTTGTGTATCTATCTACTTACGTATATAAAAGATGAACACTATATATTGTCTAAAAGGATATTTTATTAACTTATCCTTTTTAAATCTCAAACCTTTGTTGATTATTAAAGAAATAAACTAAAAATAAAGAGTTTAATAAATTTAAAAGTGTTATTATCTCTGTAAATAAAACTGCTGCTAACTATTTTAGCAAAATGATTTCTCAAATATGAATTCATTATTGTTATGCTATTGTAAACGAAGAGATAACAAAATTAGTGAAATATCTCACTAGACAGTAACAGAAAAAAATATGTTTTGATTGAAGTTTTTTTGATCAAGCTAATTATAACAAAATATTTTTTATAGTATTTAATGCAACTTAAAACTTTTTCATATTATTTTATCATTATAATTAATGATAAACTACAAGAAAAGGCGCATCAGTGAAAACGTTTTTCATTTCGATAAAACTAAAAATTTTTAATACTTTTAAAAAAAAACACTGCCAACCTCTTAAAATTGGTATCGCTTGATGAAGGAGCAAAACGTTATTAAAAAAAAAAATACTTGATTTGGTTTGCAATGATCATTTAAACTGCCATTCCTTTAAAAATTTTATGGTAGAGCATATTTAATGGAACATATTTAATGGAAAAGCATTATTAATTATAATGGATAATAAAGATACGTGTTTATGAAAATTAAAAATTTCAAGTTAATATTTTAATTTACATAAGGTGACATGTAACTTTATATGAGAACCAGTACTTTTATAAAATTAATCAATGACATTAATAGTGGTCTTGCATATGGTTAAATCGGACTAATCAAGCAGCATGAGGCTAATAAAGTAAATTACAAATTTTATTGCTAATTCTTTATTTTTCCTAGAGTATTTTCAGTGAGCTGTTGTATTTTATAGATGCTCTACGAGAAAAATAAAGAATTTCCGCTAGTTACTTCATTTGAAACTGGAATCTTATGTTAGCGTAAAAACAAATTTTTTATTAAAAATTTAATCATATTCATTAATATAATGATTTGAGAAATAATGTAAAACAAAGGAGAATTACTTCTCTAATAAAAATTTTTTGGTTTTGATTATGAATGAAAAATATAATAAAATAAATTCTCGCAGGTCTCAAAAAATCGATCTATTTTTAAAATAGAAATGATCAAAAAAAAAGAAAAAAAAAGAAAATTGTGAACAATTAACTCCAAATATTGTTGAATTTAAAAGTCCGATTGAATCAAGCAAAGAACTCATTTAAGAGATAGTAAAAACCATCTTTCGTACCAGCCGGAGTAATTCCCTGGTTAGGCCATAGTTATAAGACCCTAGGTTAAATTAAATAGAATAGTAATTAGTTTAGATTATAGTCTATAAACTTTAACATTTACATTTACATTTCAATAAAATTAAACAATTAATTAAAGAACTAAATATGAGAAAAATATGTGAATAAATGTATTCTTAAAAAAATTAACACCTTGGTTCGTACAGATCAAAAAAGAAATTTTATTTCTAAATTTTCATAAATCCACGACCTGCGAACGATAACTTCTTACTACATAATAACTAAATATGAGAAGTTAATTACCTTACTTCTTTCCGCGAAATTTCGGTATCACAAAACAAGACTCGAAATAACTAACGCCCAAAAAAAGATAATTCCTTTATTCTTTCAAAATTATAATATTAAATTCAATTATATACGAAAAGTATACAAAAATCTAAAATAACTGGGGAATCGGAATATTATAAAACTTATGTTCCACATACTTTCACATCAATAAAATAAAAAAAAAAGAGCTTTCGTGACTTAAAATAGGTAATACAGATTCAGAGATATAGATGTAAACATACATTCATACACGCTTGTGCGGGCACATGCGCACATACACATTTTCTCAGAAGTATATATTTCGACTCTGTATACAACTAAAACATTATATTTTTTGCCTAGCGGGCCAAAAATACCACTTTTCCTCACGGCGCCCGATTACAAAAGTTGTAATTTCGACCTCGCTAGGCAAAAAAATAGTATACACACCACGGGA